>OMNN01004725.1:10820-21860 GCA_900302755.1 Chromis chromis
TTTTCACACGATTTTTTTTAAACTCCTTTCGATCTTTTTCATGTTACTGCGTACTCATGTAAATAACGCTCATGGATTGGTACGTTGGGTGTCGCTACTGGTGTAATCTCTAGTTTTAGTTTGAGAAAGTTGTTGTTCTGATCTTGCTCATTCCACAACAGGCTGTCAGAGCACTCTATATGTGTGGGCAATCTATTTGCTACGTAGTTTACATAACTATGCTCTACATTTCAGTACACACAATAGTGCCTGTCATTAAGGATGAAGCTTACAATTAGAGCCACTTTTGTTAGTTTTTATATTGTCAGTTTTATTTTTAGCTACTGAGGTATGGATTTGTAGCAGTTAATTACACTAATCTGATGTCTAATTTCTTATTTTCTTAAGGAATACAAATTATGTTTATGCTGTGATGCACCTTCATTTTGTTTCAGCCGAGATTTTTGAAGTTAATTATGATAGATAATGGAATCGGTGGAATCTGTGTGGAGAGCTCCTTAAAAGATGCCTGTGAGAAATCAGATTCTACAGCCTGTCAGAGTGCTTTCTGGTTGTCTCATTTTATGCAGCATTGCCATCTGTTAGGAGTGACAGATGCAGCACATTGACAGTTGATGGAAGTTTATATTGAGCCATCACAACTTGAGTTAGCAATGAGTTAGTTTAGGCAACAGCTGTGCTGATGATTGTGAAACTGAAATATCTGGATGAACTGAAGGCTTTAGTCCAATTTATTGATTTTCTCCCTTCATTACTCCCCCTCTGTCCTGCTTCTCGTCCACAGTATTTCTTTTTCCTGCTGCTGATCTTCTTGATTGAACTTGTGGCCGGAGTACTGGCTTACGTGTACTACCAAAGGGTAAGTGATCACTGCTTAGTATCCGCCTGTAGTTTAGTGGTGCTCTACAGTTAAGATTCAAGCTGCCCAAGCATTTTCAGTTGTTTAACTTAAAGCCAATGAAGACATATTGTAATGCTCACACTGCATTTACACTTAAGTAACTGTGACTCACTATTATGCAGCATTTAACTATGACACAGTGGTCAGACTTTCATAGGTTTAGCCTTGTAATGTGTTCACATAGTTCTGGAAGTTAGAGTTAAAACCTCCATCCAGATGTCCACCATCAAACTAATCTATTGGGATGTTTTGTGAGAGGAAATATTCTTTATAGGCAGCTTTGCTTAGAGAATGTTTTGATTGCTTTTTGGGGTTTGAGTTGTTTTTTCCCTCTGGGTGCTTTGAAGAGTCGCACCTGCAAAATAGCCAAAGCTCTGCAGTGAAGACAAGTTTAAGCATACTCAATTATAATAGCAGTAAGAAAGCAAGCCAAAGGCTAAAATTATGCAGAATGTTTATTCTGTAGTACACTTGCTTGACATTTTTTGGGCCCAACTTTATGTTGCTGCATTTTCTTAATGTGCAGTGAGGCTGGTGGTTATGGCTTACTACTCTTACTGCACTTCAGCCACCTCTTACAGGTCAAGCTTTGTGATTTTGAGCACTGCCGCTCCTGTTGAAAGGCTAAAAGTACAATAAGATAAGATGGAATAAGATTAAACTTATTAATCCTGAAGGAAGTTCTTTTTCTCCTAGTAGAAAAGCAATAAGATATATGTATGGTACATTACCAAAAATAAATAAATAAGTAAGCTAAAATAAGACTAGAACAGAAAAGTAAAAAGTAATGCTGGCATTGAAACTGAGGTAGTCAGTAATATCACACATGATAATGAAATATTGCACATGAAATTGAAATATTCCACCTGAACAATTAAATCTTGCAAATCAACAGCATTTCACCACAGATAATAAAGTATTTATCCCTTTTGCAATGTCTAAAAGGAGAAAAGGAAGCATTTTATACAGTATTTAACTTTTTTTTTTTTAATCAAAAGTAACATTCGTTTTTAAACAATTTACATAAATATGTCACAGTTGTATGAAACATCAGTGGTGTACAGAATGCTGAATGCTAAAAAGAAAAACCTTAACAAGCAAGCAAAACCATGAGACAGAGTGTGGGATTGGGCAGCACAGTTGAAATGATTCACAACACAGCAGCTATGGGGGGGCCTCCTCTGTCGACCTGACTGTCTGGAGTTTATCTAGTGCACAGTTCTTAGCATCTTGTTATCTCCCAAACATCTGCCTGTCAGTCAGCTAAGACTGTTGAGAACAACATGTTATCTGCGGGCAAGCTTAGAGATTTATTATAATGGAAAAGGGTTCAGAACAGGATAGAATCACTTGAAAGATAAGGGTTCTCATCATCTCTCTGTTGTCTTCAGTGTGTGTGTGTGTGTGCGTGTGCATGAGTTGGTCCAGGTTTTACTCATGTTGTGAGGTCCTAAATCACTTTAAACTGTCACAATGTAGGGGCAGGAAGCAAGTCTGTAATGTAAACCTCTAAGGTGAAGACATGTTTTAAGGTTAGGTTAAAGTTATGGTGAGGGTAAGACAAGTAGTATTTGTGGTTAAGGTTAGAGTACGTCTGTGTGTGTACATGCACACAGATTTATACAGACACCAAAGGCTATATTTATAGTCTATTTTTTGTAATGTACTGTTCATCCTCCGTTGCACAGCACTCACAGATGCATGATAGATGTTAACTGTCTATCATGCCTTAATCCTCCCACTCACTTCAACACTCCCTTATATAGTCTTTGCTCCTATGATTTTTTGCAGGTCCTGCTCTGTGTGTACTTGATGTGTTCAATATGTGATAATAAATTAAGCAGCTTGTGTTATGGTTACAAAATATATTTTATTCTCTCCTAAAAATTACACCCGCCCTAAGCCACCCCACCATCTCTGCCTCAAAGACACTGTCTCTCACTGTGTTTAACTGCTGTCTCTCTCTTTGTTCCTCATTTCCAGCTGAGTGAGGAGCTGAAGCAGCATCTCAACCACACTATGACAGAGAATTACGCTCAGCCAGGAAAGGAGTCTATCACATTAGCGGTGGACAGACTACAACAGGATGTATGGAATACATTTACAGAATCCTATGATGTTGTGTGTTGTTTATGTAGTGGCCTTTTCAGTAAGCATGGTCAAGTATGTGTGTACTTGTTATACATTTATTTTTTCCATTACTCAGTCTGCAGTTGTAATATATGATGTAGTTTAAAAGTATGCAGGAGAAGCATTGTTCAAAAAGTGACGAGTGAAATAGCAAGAGATAAAATAGGTGAAAATGTGTCCACAGAAAAGTTGCTAGAATTGCAAAGTTTACAGAATATTGATGTTGAAGTGGTTTTAGCTAAATAATACTACAAAATTGGATAAGATATTATAATCCGAAGGAGGGATGTGTGCTTTTGTTAAAGTGCTGTGGCATCCTGAAACCATCAGTTTCCTCTTTCTGCTTCTCCAGTTCAAGTGCTGTGGCAGCAACAACTCCCATGATTGGATGCAGAGTGTGTACATTACGTCAAAGAAGGCAGATGGCTGGGTGGTGCCTGATAGCTGCTGTAAGACCATCACGCCTCACTGTGGCAAGAGAGACCACCCATCCAACATCTACAAGGTGGAGGTCAGTGGATAATAGCTAAATAACAAGAACCATATTCAGCCTAACTCTTGGGCTAGTCTCACATCAAATGTGTTAAAATTTCTACCGTAGGGTTGAGCAATTTAGTTGACAGTTTTCACTTTTACAATTTTTTGAAAGTGTTCCAAAATAACAGTGGTTCCTTGATGGATTATCAAACCCATAAATGATTATAAGAACACATTACAGCTTGTTATAACAGCCAAACTGTATCCTACAGGACAGTTAATAAAGTAACTCACTACCCGTATCCATTACAGAGATTTAAGTGTCAAATGAGTGGCTTTGTGATCATAGACGACAGATAAGACCCCAGAGACAAAGAGAATGGAAGGAATTACTTTACCAATAGCTGTTTGTAGGCAGTGGTCAAAGCCTAACAATCTTGTGCACTTGTTCAGGGTGCACATGTGTTTCTCCTCATCTTGATGCCATGATTGTCAAATGGATGTTTTAGTCACATCTTATTTGATGTAGCCAAAACATTTGCAAAGGACAAAGGAAGCTTATTTTTTCGTGATGAACTCTTCCTCAGGCTCTTCTAACGTGTCAGCTTTGCCTTCGACTTTGCTTGTTTTGTGTGTAAGCACATGTGAGATGTCCATGTTATGGATGCGAACTAGGGGTGTAACAGTACACAAAAATTATGGTTCGGTATGTACCTCTGTGTTAAGGTCAGGGTTTGATACATTACAAAACAGAGTATGATGGCACATCCACTGCTTTAAAAACATTGATCATGTTTGTTGCCTGAATTGTTAATAAGAGGCTGCTTAAATGCTAAGGGGAGCTTAGTTACTCACCTTTTTTCGTGTACTACTGATGTCTCAAATGATCTATTAAGTTAAGAGCTCTTTGTAAATTTGAAATTGGTTTTATTCCTTTTTTAGATTCAGTTTGTTAAAACACATTAGAATACACCAAATACATTTAAATTCAACTGTATTTCAAGGCCAAAATGTTTACTGGACTTTTCTTGTTGACATGAAACAATGTCACTAGACTACTATAGAGACTTTCCCTTGTCCTGATATTTCACTTCCTAAAACAATACAGAGGAGACCCAGGAAAACAAGAGTAGTTTGAAACTTTTCTCTGATAGAATGAGCTCTCTGGAAATGAATAAAAGATGAGGTTGTGAATGCTTATCCGTGCTGCACAGAGGATGTTTTGCCACCTTCTTGTGTCAAACCCTTCAGTTTCCCCTCTTATCACTCACAGTGCGCTGCCTGCATCATGTGAAAATGTGCTGAAGATAACTAGGCTAGGTATCCCAGCTTTAATAAACCCACACATTTCCTGCAGGATGTGTTCTTGTTTGCTGCACAAATGTAAATATTTGCCCTGCAGTATTACAGAGGTGGCCAGCTTTTAAGAGTGTGCGATGTGATCGGTTCACTGGTATGTTTTTTTTCCATATTGTGACATCTAACTTTTTACTCTGCAGGGTGGTTGCATCACTAAACTGGAGCAGTTCCTGGCGGACCACCTCCTGGTCATCGGTGCTGTGGGAATAGGAGTGGCCTGCCTGCAGGTAAGTAAAATATGATATGTAGTTCAGACAGGAGCTGAAGAAGCAGAACACAATTCTGCTTTCTTCATGCTGAGTAAACTGTGCCAAAAATTTTATTTTATCATAAATGAGAGACTGCTCTTACCTTTGTGAATGAAATGCTGCCCTTTGTTGAATAGAACCTTACAAAACCCAGACAGATGGGTTTTTAATCTTTCCATTACTGAAAATGAACCACGGCAGCTCAACAACCTCTAAATGGACACTTCTTTTCATCCCACCCGAGCCTCTCTGTCATCATTATCTGATTTTGTTCATTCCTGTTATTTGATTTGTCCCAGTCTGAGATGGACTCAAGCTTTTAGGCCTCACAGATAAATATATATTTATACTGTATATGGGTGTTTTATGCAATTCTGTGCAGGCTGGCAACCTTCGCACAATGTAGCTTTGCACCTCCATGTAAGTAACTAAAGGGAAACCTGAAACCAAACAAACCTGCGCTGATTGTTTCGGTATTTCTAACATTGTCTGGCCCTTCAATGCCCACCATTTTGCTCGCTGCTCAGCTTTAATTAGGCACCAGGGAACTGAGATAAAGAACCGGGGCCAGAATTTCTCTGCCATAATTACCGAGACTTGCAACAGCAAAAGATGAGCGCTGACCAGTCGTATAATCTCGGTGATGCTTTCCACAGCTGGGAAAGGAATTTAAGAATAGTGCTTTCCATTAGCTATTGCTGTATTGTGAAAATAGTTTTTCATCTCCAAATGATCTAAAGGGACTATGCTGAACATAAAAAATCAATGTAATGCTATTTAATTTAATGCTATGCTCATTTAACACTTTCTAGACCAATCAAAGCAAATGTTTGCTTTCTTTTTGTGCTTTATGTCTCGTCTTTCAGTCTGTCTTAATGTACTTTCTTGTCTGTAATGTATGTCATACTGACTCAACTTGTATGTCTGTTTAAATTTATGTTACATTAGTTGTCGTTTTTATAATAAAACCTGCAGCATAAACTAAATGTATATGTTCTGTGCCACACTAATCTGTCTTTTGTGCGTTGTACTACATGTCTTTATGTGTGTGTTTGGTGTCGCTGTAGCTGGCCGGGGCACTCTTGACAGCCTGCTTTATCTATCTGCTCTATAAAGAAGAGGAAGAGGCCTTTGGTGCTTTGTAATTTGGCTCTAGAGCGCCTTGGTGGTTTAATCTAATGGAGAGACAAGGTTGGAGGGCATTGTGGATATGTGATATTCGACTGCACATTTGTCATTGCACTACTGCCTGCTATATGTGAAACCTACAGCCTGCATGTCTACTGAATGAACATGTTTATGTTCTTATTCGATCTTTGCACTGTGTGAAGCTTGTAGCTGCTTGGCTTTGGCTGTACATCACAGATTGTTGCTATGCATGTTATGATAATGGGCTGATACGGGTGATAAGGATGTGACAACTTGAGAAAGGTCAAGCACTTCCTGAGAATGGCTTGATTAATCACAAATGAGCTACTTATGCACGGTGCTGTGGTTTGCAAGAGCCATCATCTAAATCTTTACACAACACTGCTTCATTCTGGAAAGTACCTGCGATGACAAGAAAAGGAAAAAAGGCTTCAGTGAAATGTGTGTCTATAATATATATATAGATTTTGCTGTACATGCTTAGGGGCAGTTTGACCTTAAATTCAAACCTTACTGTCAGGCTTCTCTATATTTTTCTACTAAGAGGGTGTAGGGGTGGATATGTTTATTATGATATGAAAGTTGAAAGCAGGAGCAGTTACCTAAATTCAACAGGTTTTTAAAGTACTTAAATTAAAAGATAATGCACCATACAAATCTTTCTGTTTTTTTTACACCAAAACCTCAGATTACATTACTGTTCAGGAAAATCATTAGTGCTGTTGCTATAGTTACTTGAAATCTAAAATAGACTAGGCTACCAGAACATTCCTGAATAGAGACACGGTTATTTAAGGTGTACAGATATAGAATTCTGCCATCCAACTCGATGACATGTGTCTGTCTATATATTTTTTTAACGCTGTTACATCATTGTTTTTAGTATCTCCTGTCTTCTTAAATCAGGCGTCTCGGAAACAGAAAATCAGGGAGGCGTGTTTCACCTTTCCACCTCATGTCATTGTTCTCTGAGCCAAAATGTCAGTCATCTTCTGTGCTTCTACATGTCTGCCACTGGCGGTTGAGAAGAGAAAAGAAAATGTGGAACTTGCTCGGAGAAAGATTGTGATGAGTCAATACACAATGCTGACTCACCCGATAAGGCTTTCTCAGAGGGCTTTTAGACACTCAGAGATGGAATCTGGGCACTTGCTTCTTAATCCATCAAGCCCAGTAGGCCAGTGGCTACAGTCAATATCTGTTCCTGCTGCTCCTACTTTGTTTTCAGACCTTTTCTATAATCGCATGTAGTGGTGCTTCTACAAATCATATCATGTCGATTACTTATGGTTCTACATCTATGTGCTCACCCCAGTGTCAAAAGCTGGATAGCTCAGTGACTAACACCCCAGACCATGGCATGGGAGATCGGTGGTTCAACTCCCGGTCAGGGCGTATGCACTTAGGACCCTTAGGCAAGGTCCTTAATGCTGCCCCGCCTACCTACCTACCTGAAATTATAACTTGTAAACAATTGTAACTTGTAAAAGATCACAGTATCTGATCATGTATATTTAGAAATGTACAAAAATGAATTTAAAACTTTATTTTACAGGATTTGTACAACAGGTTCTTTTGTAATAGTACCTTAGATTGGAATACTTTTCTTTTATTACGTCCACACAAGTTGAAGATTGTAGTTTTGAACACACTCTAGCAAGCTATTTCTAGCTGAAAGCCATTTTTGTTCATTAGTTGAGTGTAACTTTTCTTGAGAAAAGTTATTATTTTTGTAAATGTGGTTTCATTTGTGAAACCAGTAACACACCATAAGAGTTTCTGTTGCTGAAGTGATGCCCTTGCGGTCTAATGCAGTGCAAACTTATGTAATCAGAAGAAAATGCTGGATAAATTCCATTGCCAATTCTAAATGACAGCAGAATTTGTGTACACTGGATGTGGAGTTAATTTTAGTTTAGAGACCTTTAGCTCTGAAGAAAACTAAGAATACTAAGATTATTATTTGTGCATGAATCTGCTTTTTCACCTCACCCCCAGCTTCACTGTGTTGCTGTTTATGCCAGTCTGTGTGCACACATGGAGCTGCAATAAAGGCTGCTTGACTTCTGACATCCCCATAGTAACCAGTTACATATTTTCCAGCGCTGTCTTAACCCCTTCGCCTTTTACCCTTCTCTACCCTGCAGTCAATAGCATTCAAGCTTCCTGCAGTCTTCCATGGTGACTGAGCAGCACTCTTTGACCTAACACTTCCTGTTTTCAGATCTGCGGGATGGTGTTCACCTGCTGCTTGTACAGAAGGATCAAGATGGACCCTTACTGAGCACACCAGGCCTCCAACACAACACATTCAACAGGCAGATGGAACATGGCCTGCTGACAGCAAACTTTGACCTCTGAATCTTGAATTTTGACCCTCTAATTTAAGCCTTGTGCACATTTACATTCCAGATCACCTACAGGACAGTCAGAAACAAATTGTGACAGTTCATTGACTGTGATCTAGGCTCAGTGGAACACCATGTCTGGTTACATCATTTCTTAGGCTTAGGCCTTGTCCGCATGTACACTGGCATTTTTAAAAATATATTTGTTTCTACGTGTTTGGCCTTTCAAATGCAGCAAATGGAACATTTAGAATGCTTCAAGGGTGAAGATATTCAGAAACTCTATTTCTGTGCCGTTAACTCCTTTGTTTATATGAGCTTATAGGTTGGTGCTAAATTGAATCAGCCTTGCTGTCTGAACCAACCTGCCCCATGCATAAAAACAAATCTCCTAGCCTAGCCTAACTACCAATAACAGCAGAGCATTCCTCCTATCGTGTCCCTTTGGCTGTTGGTGCTAATGCTGCTAACAGGACTTTTTACATGTTTACAGATAAATGTACAGTTGCTATCTTACTTTATTTAGGATATTGAGGAACAGAGGCATCAGAATTATTCCATACATATCTAAATTGTAAATAGTTTGCACTTAAGTAGTGCCTTTTCAAATTTAGCTGGGTTCTAAGTGCTTCACAATAGCTGTGCTCAAATTCAGGGGCTGTGTCCCTTGCAGGCCTTCATGGAATACAAAAGTTTAACAAAACTTTGGTGAATTTGACAGTTTGGCCTGTGGAGGATTTACCATTTATGTCCCCAGCTCCTCCCGCCCTTACCCTTCGTTTTAGAGTGCAACTACTGTCACCTAGCAACATCGACAGCTGAAGTTGACAGTTGGGACAAGAACTGAAACCTCAGTTGTGCTGTCCACTATATTTTCAAAAATGCAACCAGAATTAATCTTGGGGTAGGTTTGGCCTCAAAAGATCCACCCATTCAAATCCTTGGCAACCTGGTAAAAGAAGGACGCATCTACTTTCATTTGAAGGAGCCTTTGAAATGGGACACCTTTCGGCGCATCACTGTGATGCATTCAGCCTTGGAAAGCAGCCTTAGAGGGATGCAGTCCTGGATTGTGACACAGCTTATGTGGTCCTCATTCACAACGACACGCTAATGGCAGCTCTGACGCCATTGGGAGAAACTTGGGGTACGGTGTCCTGCCCAGGCTCACTTCAGCGAACAGGTGGGCCGGGGACAGGGCCATCAACCTTGCTGTTGGTGGACAACTCGCTGTACCACCTGTGCCACGCCCGCCCCTTTATTCTATTCATCATTGTTGGTAACCTGCCAGAACCACTTTTTTTCTAGGCTTCTGATCTTGCAACATGACTTTCAGGTCAGGGTTTTGTTGCTGTCTGTTGGTTTGGCATCTCTTGACGGCGCTTCAGTTTTCATGTGGGCAGAGCTTTTCATTCAACAATGCTTGTGTGGACAGGAGGAAAAACCCCATTTAAAAAAACCCCCACCTGTGTATGTGTAGACGAGGCCTTAGATGCATGCTTTAACTTGAGCAGGACTAAACAAAGGGAAGTAGCTAACTGATACAGCATTCTATGCAACTAATGCAAATTGATTTAACGCCTTTTCAATGTGCAGATTTATTTCAGTAGGGTTTTGGCCATTCCAATACTTGAATAAGCTGAATAAGGGCACTCTGTACACTTGTGTCACTTTTAATGAAGCAAAGTGATTTGTGCTTGTATCTTTTGTAAACACAATGTGCCTCTTTCATAATTCTGCTGCTATATAATTATGTATCATTCTGTGCCTGAAATCTTAAAAGGAAGCTGACCGTACACTGGAACACACTGTAACGAATAATATAGGTTATCTTTATATTTGTAGTTATGCCTTCATTCCTGAAAGTAGCACTCCATGTTGGACTGTATGAGAGTAATCAAAACTAACTTAGCAATAAGTTACAAAGTACTAACATGTATGACTACAAACCATTTAACGAATAAGTGAAACTCGTCCTCTGAGATGGCTGCCAAATATCTGAATTTATAACTCCACCTAGTGGTTGCTTTGGTCATTTACTGTACTTCTGATGTGTGATACAAAGAAACACATTTATAAGCTGATCATTTTAACATGACCACAGTTCATATTGCATTACTTTAATCTTACTTTAATACTTTTCTAATCGCAGACAGGTTTTATTCGCTATTGGGAGGAAGATGGTGATTTTGTGAGCCAAAGAAAGCAAGGGCCATGTTGTTGTTGATGTCTAATCTAGCACTTGCCATCCTTTTTGCCTTGTTGGTATAGTATAGCTCCTATACTGTGGATGTTATAAGAATGTATTAGGTCTTATAAAGTAAGAGTAATCTGTGCAGTCTGGATACTAGTATTTTGTCTTTTCCCCCCAAGGATCCATCTACCATTTCTTTTCTCTACTATGAATAGAAAGAATATAAAACCATTG
>OMNN01004733.1:7590-19257 GCA_900302755.1 Chromis chromis
GTACTATGCACTATGACATAGATATGAGCCAGTTTTATAACTATTAAGAACTCAATGGGCCAAAATTTGACAGCCCTTTATTCCTCAGTTTATCACCTTCAGGATCCTCATACCAAGCAGATGACTCACAGCTTTTAATCTTTGAATCATAATACACACTAGTGCCATACATGGATCTCACTGTCTGATTGAAAATGAACCGAACTCATCAAATCAACATATTTAGACAGCTTTCATACTGTCCAAACACATCCATCAGTCAAAAATGTGCATGATTTTCACTGTGAATGTTGTTTTCGCCAGCTAAATGAAGAACTTAAGGGTAGATAAGGACAGTACGCTTCATAACTCACAACTTACATCATTCTTTAAAGCAAAGGAAACTGGCCCAGCAGGTTTTTGTTTCATGCCATGAAACTGACACACCTAGTCCAAACAGTACTGTGACAACTATCAACTGCTGTAATGTCAATTTAAGTGTTCCTGTGAAGCAACACTCAGAGGACATGGAGTTCATATATACAGTATAGGGTGGCTGTGGCTCAGGTGGTAGAGTGGGTTGTCCACTGATTGCAAGGTTGGCGGTTCGATCCCCAACCCCTCCGTATGCCGAAGTGTCCTTGGGCAAGACACTGGAGCCTTTCTGTGTGGAGTTTGCATGTTTGTGTGTCACCATTTCACCATTTGTACACAAGTTACATAATGCCTGCTGAAAGCACACTGGACCTTGACTGTAATTTCAAAGCCAGTGGTGGGTTTTCATATGGAACAATTACAGAACAAGTTTGAACTAGAATATACTGTTGTGTTCTGCAGAAGCAGCTGGTAATGTGTCTGTTGAGGCCTATCCCAAATGAAAAACACCCTGAGGAGAATTTCTGTCATGTTCTCACAATGTTCTCTTTTCTCACTAAAACATTCAAACCAATGGATCTTTGTGTAAGCACAACACTGCTTAATAGACCACAGAGCTCCTATAACGTATGGATTTCGATTGCTACAACAAGGTAAGGCGCTTGAGAGGAAAAATGAACATCAACAGGTTAACAAATGTGTAGAAATAAGAGATTTTTAAAGCTGAGATGTTTTTGTTCTAAAATTCAGAACAGATGTAAACCCACCCGCCTTAGTCATTAGCAGTCCCACTGAGTTGTTCGAAGGGAACAGCCTCATATTACCTAACTACAAGCAGTTATGTTTTCATTTTTAAATGTTATTTCAAGCAGCAAAACACAATGCTACACCAATTCTACCAGTTTTTCCCTGTAGTCTGTGGTCCACACATGTTGTCAGTAGATTCCAGGGAGGCTCACTGGCTCTAATTCAATGTTTTGACCATGTTGTTGTTGGTTCTGGGAAGGAACTGGCACTGAAGCACTAGCTTGAGAAACACAACTCACATGTTTCCACAGGGAGAGGGTCAAATTAAAACCAGAACACTTCAGCACTAAGTCACAGAGCATGTGAAGGGCTGGTGCTGTCTTTGAGCGTCACAGCAAACCCCAAGCCCTGCTCCGTCTCCTCAGCCTTCCCTCAGTTCATGTTCCTACAGCCTAGATTTAGACAGATTACGAGACAATGGACATTAAAATAGAGTATTGAATTACTTTTTTGTATTCCATGTGCTTCCTATGTTCCTTTTCTGCAACTCTTTGCAGTTCTTTTACTCCTCTGTGGTTCTGTTGTGTGAATTTGAGGTCATTTTTCATCTCTTTGTGGTCATTTTGTATCAGCAGTATCATCAGTTTGTAGTAGGCTCCATTCAAAAATCCATCCATGTACAGATGAAGAGACTAAATATGATACAAACCATACAGTTCTCTTCTGACTGCCTGTCTAATCTCTTACCTAACGTCCTCCAAAGAGATGTGCAGTTCAATTTCTTGTAACAGGCCTGCATATCTCATTATTGTTTTAATGCAAAGCTAGATTCTAATCCTTAGCTCTGAGGCTTTGGATCGACCTTGTGCTATGACTTAAAGCTGTCATTACCTTGGTTCATACTGACAGCCTATTAGATCACAGCTTTGTTTTTAGTTTTTTTTTTTTTTCACATGGACAAAACTAAAACCTGAAGAAGAAAAGCTACATAAAGAGGATGCATTTGCATTACTGGGATTCCATTACCGTCTGTTGGTGGTTATCACAGTACAAGAGTCACAGTAATAAATTACAGGATCTGCACTATGTCATCCACACAGTGAAGAGTAGAAACCAGTTTTTAAAAAAACAGCTCAGAATTCCAATAATTCAGTGGATTGGCAAGAGCTTATTTAACCAAAGGACTTTAAATAAATGCGATGCCATTGCATGGCGTGGTTGAAAGACCATGAGTAAATAAATAAAGTGGAAAGACTATATAAGATAGTAGGTGATGTTATACTCAGAAGCTCTGTGGTCTATTCAAGTGTTTTCCAACTAAAAATACAAAATCCATTTTTTGTATACAAAAAACATACAGAGAAGAGGAAGTACTTTTACTTTGAAAGGTGTATGTGACGCCTTCAGGGTCCATTCAACAACCCCCAGTAGCGCCAATAATGTGATAATTTACTGAAAATGTAATAAAATTTGCTCTTAACTTGATCAAAAGTGTATTAGGACCTAGTGGTGACTTTAAATAAATGAGATGCCCCTGCATGGTATGGTTGAAAGACCATGTGTCCGATTAGTGCAGCAGACAAATGATTTTTTTTTAAGGTAAATCGTTCAAAATGTGATACAAGCATCAAACTTGGCACAAATTCTCCAATATGGATGATTCTGGTACCGAGTCATACATTTTACACCATGCAGGATCTGGTTTTTGGACTTCTGAATCACTAAGAAGCTTATTTTTACCTTATTTGGGACTTCGGATTACAAAAAAATTACAGAACCGTCGTTAACCTACATAATGCTATAGTATTGCAGTAGGTCTTAGGGTTAGGGTTAAATAAAAATACGTTTTGTATATGTACATGTATCACTCTTAATAAAATTTTGTTTCATATCATTGCAGATGCCGTATTCCCCGTTAATTTTAGTTTTTCTACAAATGGTAGAAAGAAGCTCCAAAAGAGAGATAGAGTTGTATTTTTGGATTCCTCATACTTGAGAACTTACTTTTTAACACCAAGATCAACTAAATCAGTTACTGTAGTGAGAATCTGTGGTAAAATAGACAATTTATATGCAAAAAATGAAATCTTGAATTTCAGGTGGCCAGCGTGTTTTTTCAAAAATGTAACCCCTAAGGAGCATTTTAAGTTTGATGCTTGTATCGCATTTTGAAAGATAGTTTCACGTATCTGCTGCACTAATAGAGGAACATAAAACACTTCTTTTCTGTTCATGGCAGGTGTGTCAGTGGGAGGAACACACCTTGCACTGGAGGATTACAAAAACAAAAAAATGAGTCAGTTATTTGGTATTCAACCCTATAATGTCAAAAGCCTCCATCCAAGGCCACTGGCATTGTGATGGCCGTGCCCACAGCCACACAAAATGTTGTAGCATTTACACACTCACAAACACCATTACCACATGTTCAGTTACTTTGAGTCGCAGTCACTTAAATTACATACAACACACGTAGTTTGTTTAGTTTAAAATTGGTTTAATAGCACTTTGACGAAGCACTGTTTTCTGGATGGAGCGCGCACATTTAGTTTACATTGTTATTGTTGTCATTTTGCTATTTGTTTGTATTAATTCATTTGTCGTTTCTTTGAGTTACCTGGCAGCTGTGTGGCATTTCCTGATGGGGCTGAGGGCGGAGCAGGGTTTTATGCTGAAGTCCCTCCCATAGATCAGACCAAGAGCTCTTACACCATGGGGGGGATCAGGGTTCATTATGTTAGTTTTAGTTATTGTATATATAGGTTCCCCCTGTGTGTTGAATGTGGTCTGATCAACCACTTTATATGTTGCCCCAGTGTCTCATTCTGTTTGTCAGTTGAGTTGGTGTCTGGTTTCTGTTAGCCTTATTTTCTGTAGTTACATTTTGTTGACTTCTTTTAAGGGCCCTATAACTTTGATATTTTGATTTCATTGCATTCAGTCATTTGTTTTGTAAGAACTGCTTTGTTTTTTTGAAAATAAATCCATCTTTTTTAGAAAATTTAAACCTGTGTTTTTGTACTTGACTCGGTCCACGACAGGCATGAACAATACCGCTAGGTGGGGCCACACAGTCAGTGTGACATCCTGTGATGCTCGCTCCTCACATATAACGTGATGTTTTAATGTAACAGCGCCATCTTGTCTTGAGTCTGCTGGTTGGTGCAGCAATAAATGGAGATGTATTGCTGCACTAATCATCCATTTAGGACTGGATGAAGAGAAAATTAAAGACGAAAAAGAAGATTGAATAAAGGTATGTGCTGCTGCTGATGGTGCTGAATGTAACTGAATGAAACTCAGAGTTGTTATTCTTATTTTTTAACAAATTGAACGGAGCAAAGTCATAGCTGGCTCATAATAAATACATAATTAGAACATTGAGAGGCTGATTCTGAAACTTTTTCAATTACATCATCTTTTTTTTCACTGCTTGCTCAGCAGGATTGCAAGCATCATATATAATTCATACAGGCTAGCTTTGTGAGTTAACTCCCTACCAATGCTTTCTCGCTACATTACATTTATGGTTTGATCCAATGTATATTCTTTTCAAAGGTGTTACAAAAGCATTTTGGAACAACCACTGCTCAGCAGGACCATCTATCTCAACAGCTGACATGACTGCTGCTGACGTCAGGATCATCGACTCCCTTCTGTGACCGCTACATCTACAGAAATGTTAATTTGTCATTGACTTTACTTATTGACCTTATGTGACATTATGTGACATTATCATTTATTTTAAAAACATTCCAATTAATTGTTTTCTAACTTCTCAACTTTTAATGTATCTGTAATATCCACTGTTTTCAAATAAATAAGACACAGTCAATTCATTTTTCCATTTCTATTATGTGTATCTGTGTGTGCGCTTATTTAGTGACGCACAGTGTGTGTGATGTCGTGGTTTTGCTGGGAGTGCATTGGGGCCACAAAAAAATGTGTTTAGGGCCACCAACATCCTAGCTGGCTCTGTCTCTATTCCGAGTGCTGAGTGAAAGCAGAACTTTGTTTGAAATGAAAATAAGCAAGCTGTGGGTGTAATGATTTAACACACCAACTTGTGCCTCACTTTATCATTTCCAAGGTGGAACAACGGGGAGTGTAGGCAGGACAAACAGTAAAGACTAGAAGTGATATCATCTGGGCTTGGTGCAGCAATTTTGTGTGAAAGGCTGAAAGCAATTCCTCGCACATTGTCTTCTAAGAAGGACAGCAGAATACTTATCAAACCAGTTACTACAACTTTACTACACAGCTTATCAGCCACACCCACACTGGAGTTAAAGCACACATTATGCAACCTAACCTGCTGTTTTCTGTCATTTCAGGCAGATCATACAGACAACATCTCGTTTTATTTGCATGCACTGGATTATCTTAAACTATAGTTATGAAAACAGTTTTCAGGTGCATGTTTTTTTTCTGAATGAAACAACTTACATAGCACGATAGGGATCGCTCTCTAGGTTTTAAACGTGTGCGTGTGCGCGTGAGTGTGTGTGTGTGTGTGTGTGTGTGTGTGTGTGTGTGTGTTTAAGGCTGGGTGGTGAGGGTAAAGAAATAGATCTCACAAAATACGCATTTTACTTACTACTAGTACGTCTAAAAAGCGATACTTTAAGTTAGTAACGACATGAAAAAACAGAACACTTTAAAGAGAGAAGTTTGGCTGAAAGGAGCAGCGCAGGACAGAAAGCACAAACTGTTTCCAAAAGACGCCATAGCTGGTGGAAAAACCAAGTCTCCTACTTACGTTGCTTTTGGCTGCGTTATAGTGCTGGACTTCTTTTTCTTGAACATGGTGGCAGGTCACCTGTCAGCGGCTTCCGACAATAAATCAGTCCCAGCAAGACAGCTGAACCTCGGCTGTGTGTGTCCGCTCTGCTCGCTCCGCTGCTCCCGGAGTGTGTGTTTGTATGTGTGTGTGTCAGATATGTCCACACACGGTTGTCACTTCTCCCACAAACACTGTACCAGCAGTACTGGACTTGCCACCTGCAACAACCACTTTTAGCTTTCACACCCTGTACCTGTCAGCAGGCAGAGGACAGGCGGGGCCACAGAGGCAAGCCACGCCCTGCCCCACAAGCACACGCACACGCACACACACACACACACACACACACTGTAAATTCTAAAACAGAATGTCCTGAAACCGATAAAAAAAAAAAAAAAGATCAGTAAGATGGAGACCCTTTTCAAAAAAGGATCACCTGATGATAAAAGTCTACAAATCATCTATATGAACATAACTACACGAACACACTCTTTGTACTGTGTGTGTGTGTGTGTGTGTGTGTGTGTGTGTGTGTGTGTGGGTGGTTGAGTGTGTATTTGCATTTTCTTGTTTAAGTGAATGTGTGTCACGCCAAGTATGCGGTCGAGTGTCAGAGCGGCAACTTTGCAACGCAAACACTGCTGGCAGCTCTCCATAGTAATCAAATCACGCGTCACGAAGCCCAGCGTGGATCAGCTCTGAAGTTCAGACAAGTTAAAAGTCGTGTGGATTCATGTGCACGTGAGTTGGCGATGAAGGAGCAGACCTCCATGTGTGTTTGTGTGTCTGCTCCACAGCTACAACGGGGTCACCAGGGTGCCATTCACAGTCACATTTTGTGACGGGTGTCTGACAAGCCCCACAGGAGACTGCCTGATGTGCTGATACAGACAAGAATGTTTTCTTAAAGTGTTTTCCTGAGGAGGAGAGAATAGAAAACCCCTGCAGGTCAAGAAATAAAATTCACTGAAAATCTTTACCACGAGGGATTTGGGTTGACTCAGTCATTGTGGTTCATATTCTACACGCCTTGCACGGATGGAACATGACTAAACCTGTATGCAAAACTGAATAATAAACAGGTCTAAGTAGGTGAGATACAGAAAACACAAGGCACTGATAAACCAATGCAAGTGGAATTGTAAAAAAAACAAAACAGCAAGACCGCAAAACCCAGCAAGGAATATCTCTTCCTCACTATCTTTGTAATCTCCCCAGTTATGAGCTTTCCACATCGCATGCAGGGTTTTTCTCTTTTTACTTCCCAGAGCGAGGCATTTTCATTTCATGTTTTTTTTTCTTCTTTATTTTCTTGCAAAGACAGATAGCTAATCATGAAATCAGATTATGTTGTTGAGCAAAGTTTGCTGGTGAATGGCCACAATCAGAAAGAAACATTATTCACATGGAAATTGTAGAGGTGCGTGACTCATTAAATCTGCGTCATGCATTATATTAAATACAGGTCTGGGAAGCATAACAGGTCTGTACTGTCTATGTGAGTATTATATTCTGCATATATGTGCATGGTATCACATTAGTGAGCTGTAATACTATAGCTGAGTCATCATGCAACACCCTGCAGCTACAGAACAGGTAGGTGGTGTCCATTGTTGTGGTTGTTTGCCCAAATATGCAAGCGTGAACCTCCACTGTGTGTCACTTTCATGAAATGCCGTAGTATGCACAAAGTGTCATTCCAGAAACAAACACTCCTTCTATTAGGTTTTTGGCTTTGGAGTTCTAATCTATTCTCTAAAGCACAAGGTGTGGCATCCAACATCCAAAAGCTACGGAGCAACTTTCATGGAAAAGAGTCGCTCTGATGAAGACAATATTAGATTTGTTACTAGATTAAGCCAGATCAGTGGTTCAATAACGTTTTTTCCAAATCCAAATCCTCCCCAATCCCTTATTGGATCTACATAAATAGGATGTGATTATTCATGAAAAGTTCCAAATAACTGAAACTCAATAACGCGTAATCGCCTTTTTGTTGACTGAGAAGGCAGAAACGGATTTGAGTGGCAGTCTAATTAATGTTCACAACCTGTAGCTCCTACCTGGAAATGAAATGAACAGCATACGATATGAAATGTTGCTTAATTATGTCTGACACATCGAAACAAACAGGTGCAGCCGACTTATTTTACACCTTTTTGTTTCACAGTCGACTTGATGCCAATATAGGGGATCCAGATGCAGTACTATTATGCTGACAAGCTGAAATCCGTGGGAAAGTTTTGAGTTTTAAAAAGTTCCTCCTGAATTTGACAGGATGTGGTCAGCTCCCTCAGTTATTTTGAAAAATCACCATTCCCTTTGGTCTTGTTAAATGACAAAACATGGTCCAAACTTAACGCAAATACTAAGTGCATTTCCAGAAAAACAGAATTATTGCATGTTGCCACCCACTACCATTATTCATTTATGCAGAGTTGGGTGCAAACTCTCCATCTGGGTGCAATTAAACCATAGCAGAAGCATGTAATTACTGAGTGCCAACTTCAAATGAATAAAAACAATGTCGAAAACATGACAGAAATATGGTGTTGTGTATTAATTTGAGGAACTTAACAGTCTCCTCAATGCTCCAAGACTATTCTTCTGTCCAGTCAGTTTTTGTCACATTTCAATGATTTTATATATTCTGTTTTGACAATTATTATAGCATTAATAAAGCAGCAAACATGTATTATTATGCAAACATTATAGGAGCATAATGTTTGCATAAAGTAGCAAACATTATGCTACTATGTAAAGACATAGTAGCATAATGGTGTCCTGAACAAAATCTGAAGTCACACTAACGCTGTGCGTTTTCAATTTTGTAGTGTCGTAGTAATAGAACATGTGCATGTGAGTCCCTCCCGTTGAAACCACAGGCCTTTTTTGCATTTATAAAGTGACTTCCAACACCGCACTGGAAAAGTGCGTGGTAGCAATAGAACATGTTAGTGCATGCGAGTCCCTCACGTTGAAACAGCAGGCCTTTCTCACATTCATAAAGAGACTATGATATAGATCTGCCTGAGTGTTTCTTTAGAACTAAGTGTGAGAATCTCTACTCCTGTTTCACTGCTCTCGGTTAAAACAGACCTGTGATGCTGTTCCTTACAGGAGCAGATGGAGCAGAGCAAAAGACAAGTAGTGCTACTTTTACATCCATTTAATGTATTTTGCAATGCTAATGTGGGCTAATGTGCAGGTTTGTTTGGATCTGAGTTACTATAGCGACATCCATTGGTTCTGAATGTCATATTACAGCCCCTTCAGTTACCCCGAGGTAATATTCTGCCACCTGTGATCTTTGTCAGTTCAACCAGTGAAAGAGTCTGTCAGCACCAGCTGAAGACGACCCACCAGCTACACGAGTCTTTTATACAGTGTTTGTTCATAAAAGAGCAAAAAGAGATAAATGATTTCAAAAGCAGACTTGTTAGCCTCAGAGCCGTTAGTATTTTGCCAACTGGAAGCCAAACTGCGGTCAATTATTGAATATTACAAACATTATCTTTATAAATAAAATGAGGATCAACTATTATCCCTCCCAAAATTTGCAGTCACTCCAACATCAAAGACGCGAGCTTCAATTAAATTCTTTCTGGGCCACAAGCTAGCAGAGAGGAAGGAAGCGTGAAAATGAAAGAACAGATAGATGACGCAGTAATCATCATTTATGAAACAGAAGCTCATATTTCACCAGTTTGTTCCAGCCTGGCAGCAGCTGCCCTGTTGAATATACCCATTTGAACCCGGGATGGCAGTTTCTCATCATTTGGAACATTTCTGTATGAATTCAGAGAA
Organism: Chromis chromis; assembly: GCA_900302755.1. Taxonomy (NCBI): domain Eukaryota; kingdom Metazoa; phylum Chordata; class Actinopteri; family Pomacentridae; genus Chromis; species Chromis chromis. The sequence continues at coordinate 17,282 of OMNN01004733.1, forward strand.
TAAAGGATGAATGAGCGAGACCTGGGAGAGGAGAAAGTGCTTGGATGGCTGTAAAATGAAATGTCACCAGTTTCATATTGCTAAAAGCAACAAGTCTATTTGAGTAATGAATGAATGCGTTCCACTGGATTCCTCTCTTTTCCCGATTTTTTCTCGCCTAACACTTTTTTTGTGTGTGTGTGTGTGTGAGTGCGGTGGGGGGTGGAAGAGCTATCACATTTGTCTCCATTGCAAAACCCTAAAGCTAGGATAAATGAGTTTAAATGATGGAGTATTTGCATCACTGAGCAAGATTTTGGATGAATGAGCCGCAGCTCCTGATGAAATTCTACTCCAGGCTCACCATATAATTTGTATCACATGTGAGGCTCATTCAATTCAATTATTCTATTGGATCAAACCCGGTATAAGCCGCTGTATTTACATTTGCATGCAGATGGGGAAAACGTAAGTACGGTTATTGGAGTAGTTATATTATGACATGGCAGATAAATGCGGCTATTAAACGGTGGAGTTAAAGCAAACTTACAGGTACCTGGAGTTCAATTTATTTATGCATTCGTGATTATATCCGATTTTCAGTTCGCCTCAGTTGTAATATTTATAAGGCCGAGATCATAGATAATTTACAGCAGCGTATGAAGACTGAAAATGGGGCAAAGTTAAAGCATGGTGGCTGGAAGTGTGCGTCATAGTTTATGTTGGAACGTGAGAAAAGGTGTCCCTTCTTAGTACATATCTGTTTATTGTACGATAAATATTCCCATTGCAGCCACTGGGCAAGTGACCACATATATTAGCAGTTATCTTAGCTTAGCATAAAGACTGTCAATGGGATTAATCATCTCACCTCGATTGTTTAATTAGTACAAAACCCGAAGTGTAAAAATACACTTTCTTGGCCGCCCACTTTGTCATGGTGACATTGCTAGACAACTAGTGGAGACTCCGTGTGGAGAGTTTGACATTTTAAGAAAGCTGATACCGCTCATCTTTGCATGCTAAATACACAATGTACAGAACGTCTGTCTAGCATCATGGAGGCTCACCGAGGTAAGATTACATGAAACTAGTTGGTTTCCCAAGAAGGGAATAGTATGGTTTCTGCTGTCGCATCAGTTGTGGGGTAAATTACCCATCTGCCACTGCACCATTGGCCTCATTGGAACTCTACAACTTCAAAAGATTACCTGACCTGTTTACCTTGGCCTTACTCGTCTTTAGTTTTGGAAGAAATCCCGAGGCAATATCGGGGTCACGCTTCCAAGTTCCACTTGAAAAACACCGCCGCAGCACAACCCGAACAAAAGCAGTGAACTTCTAAACACTCTGAACTTTTAATAACGTGTTTCGGGGTCACCGCGCACCGAAAGGCAGAAGCAATGTGTCACAGTTGGCTCTCAAGTTGGGCCGCGTCCCGGAGGATTCAATATTCCATTAGGACTATTATTTCTAAAGTAGATTAATCCCTGTCATTTAACGCTTGGCTGATGTCCATTTGAAGTCATTATGAAGAAGCACTGACAATGTTTCATAAATTATTCACAACATTATCTGGGATTCTATTCAGTCACCACACAGGGCCTCAAGGCTGGATCACTTGTCACTGGAGAGAAACGTGTTCACCTTGATGAATTAAATGGACATATCATTTTCAACATGCATGTAGTTTGGGACATCACAGGGACAATTTATTACTTAACTGTGCATCTAAGGTAACAAACAGTGGCTGTGTTTGTATAATGTCCAGGATAACAATGGACAAAGCCAACACTGGACATTGCCCACAACAGAATTACTGTATCCCTGTATTTGTTAGCTAATACCCAACATGTTCTTTTGCTGAATACGTCTATGGTATTAACCTGAATACACCACATTTGATCTATTCTTATCTGGGTCTATTCCCTGCTGCAGCAACAACCTGCTTTCCCCACAGGGATAATTAAAGTTTCATCTCATCTAATTAAAGAGGT
>OMNN01004733.1:19277-33554 GCA_900302755.1 Chromis chromis
TTAACATTCAAAACACCCCCCCCACAAAAAAAGTTCCAATATGACAAATGAGGAATAAATGGTGCAGTGGATTATATGGGTGGAAAATGCAATTAATTCACACCTAACTTGTCCTGTCAACGGTTACCTGGGCTTGCTGCCAAAGAACTGTACTGTGTAAACAACATGTTGTTTCTTAGTGTCAAGAATCAGTCATTGCTTCGTATAGAGCTCACTGCAATGAATTCTTTAGAGGGAAGTTTTCAATTGGCGTGTTGTTGAATGGAAATACAAGCCATTCTGTTTTTCTTATTCTTTAGAAATTACACGGAAAGGTCAAAATCAACAATGATTTAGCCAAGGCCTGTTCTTTAACCAGTGGGTTCTTTCAATTGTTTTCATGTCTCAATTGAGATTTTGTTTTTGACCCCTTGCTTCATTTCCATCACTCCGGTCTTCAGTTCCTCCACAAATTCTTAATTGGATTCTTTGGCTAGTCGACTCCAAAATGTTGACATTACTTCCTTCAAACCATTTCTTGACCACTTTGGCTGTATGTTTTGGACCATTGTCTTGTTGAAAGGTCCAATGCTGCCCAAGGCCAAGTTTTTCTGAAGACTGCCTGAAGTTTTCCTCCACAGTGTCAGTTTCTATTCTCATGATGCCATTACTTTGAAATCCAAGTCTCTTTGTACAGACAACTCCATTTTCATCCAATCACAGAATGGTGTCGATGGAGACCAGCCTTGTGCAGCACTGCTGGAGTGTCTGACTTGAGAACGTGGGATGAAAAACCGCTCAGACTTTTTAGGATGACCTCGGTGGTGATCCGTGGATTCTTCTTTGTATTGGCAAGAATGGTTGCGCCAGAGACCGAGGTCACTGATGGCTTCTTATGACGACCTTTGAGATTTTTCCATGTGGGACTCCTTGTACTTTGAGATTATGCTTTGCACTGAAGCCACTAACACTTGTAAACACTTGGATACGGCTTTATAGCCTTTCCCCATCTTGTGAGCAGCCAATATGTGCAGCTTCTCTCTGATTAGAGAACTACTGCTTCAGTGGTTCTCTATTTATAGTGTATTCGAACATGATAGAAATGACCAGGATAGTTTGCAATAGTATAGAAGGGGATTTAATGATTTTGGACATAGCATTTTGAAGTAAAACGGTAAAAATGCTTTCAATTTTCACCACTTTATGTCATTTCCAGCTATAAGAAATCCATCAGTCTGATTAAAATCCACTATAAATCAAACCTTGGCATAGATATGAACACCTTTGGGCCCAACTGACTGTATGTAGCTTATTCCTCTGAGCCACAGAGCTGCATTTTTGTCCAGCTAATATTAAGAAACACATCAAGAAACCACACCATTGTACTAGGTGACAGGTTCCTTCATCACGCAGAACGTGGGCACTGCAGTTTATTTTGAGCCAACGCGCCATACAGCATCTCGGAGCTGTAAATACTCATTAGCATGTATTAATCCACAGCTAACAATGGGGCCTGGCAGATGCACTATTTATTCCTGTTTGAATTGCTTAAACATACAGTGCCCCACTGTTTTTTTAAAATACAGCCATCCATCCATCCTCTACTGTATCTGGGTCTGCAGCCTAATCACAGCTGCCCAGACCTCCCTCTCCCCTACCACTTCCTCCATCTCCCTCAGGGGGATAGTGAAGTATTCCCAACCCAGCTGAGAGACATAATCTCTTGAGAATACCCTGGGTCTATCCTCCTGGTCGGATGCGCCCAAAACCCCTCACGTGGGAGGCATCCAAAACACCTCAGCTGGCTCCTCTCAGTTTAGATGAACAAGCTCCTCACCCCCCATCTCCTAGGGTGTTCTCAGACGCCCATCCGAAGAAGGTCATTTCTGCCACTCGTGCCTGTGATCTTATTCTTTCCGTCACCACCCACAGCTCGTGGCCATGGGTGAAGGGTATAGGGCGACGTAGACGGACCAATAAATCGACTGCTTTTGGCTCATCTATGTCTTCACTAAGTAAAGAATCCATTTTTCTAAAAAATTTAACTACTTTGGGGCTCAGTGCCAAGTATCGTCTAGGTAAAATATTGAGACATCGATTTACACATTGTTGGTTTAGTCTTCTTGGGTGATTTGTGGACAGTAAAAGGCACTAGACTTACACTTTAACTTGAGCATCTCCTTTTCTTTCAGTTTATACTCCACTAAATTGATGTGACATGATTAACAATTATCATGAGTAATGCATAATCTTTCTGTCAACTAGCCACCAGTATAGTTCCAACACAATGCAGACAAATCAGAAGCAAAACCCGCATTCAGCAAAAGCAAGATTATGTTTTTGCCCTCAGACTGAAAGTGACAGTACATATTTTAACCAGATTGTTGTAAATATCTAATAGATTTCTGCACAGCTTTTGCTTTTTTTTTTTTTTTTTTTTAAATCTCGAAGCATGCAAATTAGGTTTGCTGTGCTGGAATCAAATTTACAATAGAAAACCCACTGCTTCTGCACATTCCAACTGCTGTCTTTATCTCGTGGGTGAAGCTCAGAGCAGAACAGGTTCTCCTTCATGTAGAGAGGAAAGCGGTCACGGTGATTGCAGCATCTGATCCTCCCCCTGTGGAGGTGTTTGGAGCAGGTCTGGCTGGGCAGGATGCCCCGTGGCAGACCCAGAACCTGCCGGAGAAATTATTTATCCCAGCTGGCATGGGAACACCTCGGCGTCCCTTAGGAGGAGCAGGAGGAGGTGGCTGGAGCTGCTCTGCTAAGTCTGCTGCCCTCGCAACCCCCGGAACCTGGAAGGGGAGCCAGAGCTGAGCGGATAGATGGGTTTCTGCCAAGTACCACAAATGCACTGGAGTGTTTGGTATTGGCATGGCGTTTTGCTGACATGTACAGCAAGAATTAAGGGTGACATCGCACTGCATAATGCAAGCAGAATTTAAACTATCACACTGTTCTTGTCATGGAAGAAGTACACCAGAGCCACTGTTGTTGCTGATGTGTATCATTTACCAGCTGGATGATGATAGTTTTGTTGGGTTAACGTAATGTTTTTGACTGACATGTTTAAGTGGCTCAAGATATGCCACAACTTGCCCTGGCATCTCGGCAGACACCCAGTAATCTCAATGTATTTGAGAAGAATACAGTAACAAAAACAAAACAATAAAACCTGCTCCTACCAAGCTATTCTTTGAAGCCATAGCAGAGATAAAAAAAAAACCCACAATATGCTGGTGTGTTTTCAGATTTAGCATGGCTATCTGTACGATAATCATTTGGCATCTCTTTTACGTCTAACACGTACATCATTTTGTAGTGTTTTCATGGGAACACAACACTTATTCACTCATGCATTACATTTTTGTTCTACCCCGTTAATCCTTTTCAGGGTCCTGACAATAATTAGCTTCATAATAACGTCCTGGCTTGGCTCGCATTGATGCTACATGTGGCTACCATCCCTTCCCACGCCTTTTATCTCGAGGCTGGTGTTAATATGCTTGCAGAATGATTTACGAGTGTATTTCATGAAAATTCATATCCTGTCAATTGATGTTTAAAATACTGCGTGTGAAATTTTAGATCAAAATAGTAATACAAATATGAAATTAAAGCTGCAGATGTTGGATATTTTTGGCCATGTGGGACGGCAGAAACAATATTGGGCCCAACATAGACATCTAGGAATATTAGTTTTTATTCAAAGTGGTGCTTCTGGCAAAAATTCAATCACCTATTGACACCAATGGGGAATATGGTCTTTTTAGTGTTGGGTGCATATTTGTTCTACTAACTTTTTTTGGGATTTTCTGGATTTTGGGGATTAAAAACCAAAACAGTGAGCCATAAGTTGTCAAGGGCTGGGAGAACTGCATCACTATCGCAACCTCGTTCACTTTAAATAGTAATTTGGTCCATTACTGGTTAGTGCAGCTTTAACTTTAATTTCCTACCAGTTTCAACAGTTTGTTAAACCTGTCAGCACTCCAGGAAAACAGAAGTGGGCTTGGATTGACTTCCAGCACCTGTGTGGGCTTTTCATGTTCACATCAAAACTCCTCTCCTCCACTCGTGACACGCACACAACAAAACTGCCTCTTCTAACACGTGTTTACAGACACACCTCAACTCCCCGACAACTCGACGCCCTTATTTCCTCTGTCATCTCGCATCGACTTTTCCCCAGTGGCAGCCAGTCAGTCTTCAAGGTTTTGCATCACTTTCTTGTTTTGTCTGAGTGGCGTGCACGGATCCCTGCAAGGGTAGCCTTGTTTGTGCCTTCGCTAATGGATTCTAATGGATTCTAATGAAGCATTCGCAAAATCTTGACAAGCTTCACAGCTAGAAGACACTCACACCCAGACAACTTCCCAACCTGGGGCAGTGAAACAGCTCTCAGACTGAATCCCGCAGGTTGTCACCTCACATTACTTTGTGCGAAATTATGCAATAAAATAACATCCTCCCATTCCTCTCCCACTTCTTCTCAAAGGAAAATGACATTAAGATGTTTTAGAGGAGAGGTATATATATATTTATATAAAATATTGCCTGGGAAGGAAAAGGAATTGCTCTCTTGGATGCTCAGGTGTGATGTGGGGAAAAAAAAAAAATATCTCCAGCAGTGCTTATTCGGTTTTCTTGTTTACTTACTTATTTTTTTATATATAAACATGAGCGGAATGGCTCCAAAAGAAGAGAAAAAGAAAGTGAAGTGCCACCACACTTTTTTTTGGAGGGGAGTCATGCCACATTGCACAGCCCGAATGAGACCTGAGCCACGTGAAAATAATCAGCGAAGCCGCCGTAAAGTTTATAGCTTAGCCACAAGTCGGGGAACGCTGCATTATATCTCCTGAACCCAAACCCGCTGAAATCAGGGACATAAAACACGTTATGATACTATACATCTCATATACTCTTTCAGCTTTTTTTACAGCTCATAATGCATAGTAATTTAAAACTCCAGCCTGGAGCTTTTTTTGCATATATTTTCCAAGAAAATGAACGATATTATGAAATTCGCTACGTTTCCAAACCCACATGAAAATTCTTCAAATGCCGTGTTGCCAACGAACGCAGCAAAGCTAAACTAACTCCCACTGTACTGCCCTTAATCATAGCCATTAGTGTGTTTAAAGGGTGGAACTTTTTATGGAAAAAAAAGTTGATTTGCATTTAAAAACGAACTAAGTGTTTCCTGGCACGTACAACCTGGATCGTTTTGTTGTTATTTTTAGGAGTTACGTTCAGTTTCCTTTTATCAGCTTGTCTCCCCAGACTACTCTTTCTCCTTCTGTCACCCATTCTTTCATACATATGGGAGTGATACTCTGAAGCCTGGAAATAGTTGTTGGACTTTGTTCCAAGGCATTCTGTCTGGTCTAGTAAATGGACTGAGGTCCAAACTGCCATAATTTTTATCGTACTGTTTGAGTTAACGGTGACCCAGAAGCTGAGATTGGAATCTGTGCTGATGTGGACCCAATAAAGTTGTTTTTGGTTAAGAAAAACACAGTTCTGTCCTGTTTTTTTTTTTTTGTTCAGATTGAGCAGCAAGGATAACTGACGTCTTTTGAATGAGACATCTGAGGGGAGTACAGCTGCTTTTTATTTGCAATGTGTCTGCACAGTTCTAATACGGAGGGGCTGTTGGGAAAATGCTGCAGTACAATAGTGTAGATGAGGCAGGTACATGGGCTGCTGCTATGTTCAACACATTTAACCAATCTGTCTGACTGTATATCCATCTACAATACAGACAAAGAACGTGGACGGCCAGTTATCTTATTCTTCTATCTTCTAACTAAGAGCATTAATATGTTGCTATAACATGCTCCCATTTAGCCACAATTTAATCAATAAAGTCTGGCATGGTGGTGGCATTATCAAGCCTGGCTTATAGTTCATGTTGCAGATACTAGGCTACAGATCTATTTGAGTAACAAGACCTGACCTGGAACCATAGATTGCACCATAAGTGGTTGCTCCTGTGACTCAAATTGGTCATGCACTTAATTATGCACAATTTTCAACCTTAATATAGTTTAAATGAATAAGCTGGATAAAAATCTGACCCCTGTATGGTTGTTGTGTGCGAGGACGTTAGCTAAAGAGCATTTTTTGTCTTTAAGCATGTTTATTTCTGCTGTAAAGTTTGACATTTTAACATAGAGTTCTATGGGGATTGACTCACTTTTGAAGCCAGCCTCAAGTAGCCATTTGAGGAACTGCAATTTTTGCAACTTCTACGTTAGCTTAATTTCTCAGCCGTAGAAGTTGCTGCTTGCCTTGGAACCCAAATGAGTTTAATTTAACTTGGGTAGGACCTCTTTGTTTGTTTTTTCCTGCCATTGGTGTTGGGTCTGAGTGTGGCCGGTTGTGTCTGACTCTGCGTTGTGTGCATTGTGTTTGAGGAAGAGACTCAGAAGTAGATCTCTTTGGAGGCAGTCTCCATTTAATTTTTTACAGCTCCTGACGAAAACAGCGTAAATACAAAAGAATCCTCCGGTCAGTGAGTTCCATAAAAACATGCCCCTCTCCCACGGAGATCAAGAACAAAAGGGAAGAGGAAAAATGCTAGTTATAGAGGGCAGTGTTACACTATAACGTGACCGTAGGGGTACAGACTCAAATTAAGGTTCCACATACTGACTCGGAGGCCCAACCTGTCAGGTATTAACTAAAATAAATATAAATAAAATAAACTTAAGGTTACACAGATTTTGTGTAATTATAACAATAATACATTTTACATTCACACATTGCTGCTGTATAATTGACCCCTGTTACATAAGTATAGAAAGAAATTCAACTTTTTTTTCATGATCTATGGCTTTATGACTTTACTGCTCATGGAACATTTTATAAATGTCGCTACTTCTAGCCATGTGTTGTGCTGTTTCCATACATGTGTAGGACTGTAGGGGTGAAAAATGAGCCTACAAACTGTACCAGGAGCAGAAAACCAGAGTTCAGAAGGTTGTCTATTTTACAGATCATATAAGTTTACAGTATTTCTTTTCTTGTGAAAAATTTGGTGGACAAACGTTGTAACACTGGTAACAGAAACCCGAGAGGTGCAAAGTTCTACAGGTTTTATCATAGAAATGTAGGAACCAGTGTTTTTGGTACATAACTGGTGTAGCACTTTAAATCACAAAGGGCTAATAGTTGAACTAGCTTCACTTTGGAATGAATATTCTCTTGTTCGGTCTCAGTTGTCCCCTAAAGTGAGAGCATGAGTCGACTCACAGTCGTACTAACCCTGTCTGTCCCTCCTCAGGTGGTCTGGAGGAGCTGGCAGTGGCCCGTCGGTTGCCCAAGGCCTACAGCACCGGCTTTGTTGGCTGCATCAAGGACGTGGTGGTAGACGGCGTGGATCTCCACCTGGTGGAGGACGCCTTGAATAGCCCCAAGATTCTACACTGTTCCGCCGCCAAATAGCCTGGCAGAGACAAAATATTGCAAGAAACAAGAAAAAAAAAAAAAAAGAAACCCTTCCATCCGCTCCCTCCATAGCGCCCATGTCTCCTGCTGTAATTATTTTCTATTTTTGTATACTTTTCATCGCTTTTTATATGGAAAGAAAATGAATATGTTGTTTTAATTTTGGTTTTATATATTTTGCAGTTTTGTTCGGTTTTAATCTGCACCTCCATTTACAGAACACCGTTTCGTTTCCTTCATGGCCCTTCAAGTGTTTTTTTTTTTTTTTTAAAGCATCTCTATGATAAAGAGATATTTTATTTTTGTCAATTTTGTTGTTTTAAAACAAACACCAAGTTTAAAAAAAAATAAATCAACCCTGCTATTTTTCCTTGCTCATTACTTGAACACGGTGGACCTCGCTGATGATCTCTGGTTACTGCCTTGTCTTGGTGCCATATCTATCATCCACATTCCCCAAGCATGGCCGATAATATTGAATATATGGCATTCATTCCCTGGTGAGAGCTGGACGCAGTATATGCTGTAGCCGCTGTGTGCAGTTCTGTGATGCTGCAGCCAGCTGGCGTCTACAGTCAAGAAACTGTGTATTCAGCCGGTATTCAGTCCACTGTATTTTCCTAATGGGACTTTTTAGATATCAGTCAAGCTGCTACGGTGAGAAAGTACATAGTCGAAGCCACTCGATCAACCCCCATCTCACAGCGCCGGGAAAAAAAAACCTCTCCACTCCTCTCTGAGTCCCATCAGAGCCTTTAGTTTTGAAATATGACTCACTAACACTGCAACCCAACGTGATGGAGGGAGAGCGCTGCGTTCCACAATGACTCGCATATCATTAGTCATAAGTCAAGACATGAATCATAGACATTGATAAATGTTATAAATATAGAGTATATAAATAATACCTGAGACTGTGAATATGTAAGATGGGTTCTCTTTGGAGAATTGTGCTTCTCATGTACTATTGTGCGTTCTGTTCTACAATCAGCAGATGAACTAATGACCACTATAAATGCATGCACTTCTGCAGTGTTGGTTTGAATCTGGTTTTTTGTTTGTTTTATTCACATTTAGTTCCAAACAAATTCTAATTTGAAAAATGTCACTGTTTTGGGCTTTTTTTTTTTTTTTTTTTTTTTTGCATTGATTAATCGAGGTTCCTTTCTTCTCTTATTTCCACTGATGTGATTTCAGTTCCGAATCATGTTTGTTCATTCCCTGTATACGTCTTTTTGTATTTTTTTTCTTGGGAGCAGTTAGTTTTGCAGGACCTTGAATGGTGCATAAGGGAAGAGTTGTTACCATATCTGACCTTAAGGAGGTGCTGAAAGCAAAGACTGAAGAAACTGACAGACAGCAGCAAAGAGGCGAGGAGAGATCGTATCATGAGGAGAGCTACTACTCTTGGGAACGTCCTGTCAGACAACAGTCGGTCGTCAACACAAACACTAAAAGCTTCAAAAAAAAAACTCTACCTGAGACTTAATTTCATTTTACATTTCACCTAGGAGCATTCCTGGAGGAATCTATTTTTCGGCTGTTGAGTGAGAGAGAGAGAGAGAGAGAGAGAAAGAGAGACTGATGTTCTCGTGACCTTCTGAAGCCATAACAGCCGCAAAAACTGGGAAAAGATACATAATCCTACACTACTTGCAAGTTAACATAGCAACGCATGGGTTTCTATTACTAGTGCGAATTCTGTAACATTCAGTGAGCTGTTGCAACGCGGAGTCGTCTTTGCTGAACCACAATAAGCTGCGATGACTGACTTAAAGACACTTGTTTTGATATGAGAACCTTGGCAATACTCTAAGACAAAATCATGCCTGTTCGTGGTCGAGTATCAAATGGTCTTGTACTATTCTTTTTTTCTTTCTTAAGTTCTTAATTTTTTGTTTCCCTCCTTAAATCATCAAGCAATCTGTTTTTGTACAGCCCTGCAATTTTTAAGTGTAAATTTAGCAAATGTGTGATCTGTGGAGGTTTATGTTTTTAGTAATATACACTGGAGCCATGTCTGACTTGTCTGTTCACCCACACAATGATATACTTCTGTACATGGAGGGAGGGATAGCCCTAAAGCTACTACTATGCTGGGTGTGTTCAAGCTCTGGGTGTCCGCACCAGACCAGGAAGCCCTCCTCTGGTGTCTCTATAAATTCCAGCACTCGCTCTGTTAACTTTAGACTGGTCTTATTTTTAACACACTGTTCTTTGAATTTGATCGATTCAGGTGGTAACACTTAAATACGAAGAGAATCCTGTGTATTTTGGATGGAGTCATGAACAATAAAGACAATTGCAGTCTATGGTTTGGGTGGAAACTATGAATTGCCTTAAAAATCGGTCACCTTGACTGTGAGCAGGTGACAAAGACGTCATCCATGTAACTGTTTCCTTACTTTAGCCAGTGTATTAGCCTCATCCCGATAATGTAAATGAGTAATACATAATAATAATGATAACTATATTAGTAATAATGCTCATACACAAAAAAATATCCCAGAGGGCCTCTGCAAATGTCCCATCTGGCTTTTTACAAAAAATCTTCTATTTACTGTTTTTGAATCTATTTTCTGTTCCTTATTTATGTCTACATGTGGATTACCCTCCATGTCTGGCCTCTGTAAACTACTGTCTGACTGCGCAAACCTCGTCAAAGGGCAGTGCACCAAGTAAGAGTGGCATGACCTGAACATTACTAACTTTATGACCTTTGTCTTGTGTTCCTACCACCATGAAATAAAATGTCAACCAAATAATGGAGACCAGTCTTGTCAGTCGCCTTTGTTTTGTCATTATTTTCAGGTTTTTTTTTGGCATTTTGATGTGCAGCTCTTTACACAAATCTGGTAAAAAGACCAAATGAGGGATGCCCTCCATATATGACCACCTGTTCTCAAGAGATTGAAGTTCCATAGATTGCATGAGGACAACTGAGCCGTCTCCATGTCAACTATCTGCTGATTAAGACCATGGGATGTGGCTGAAAAAGATAGCAAGTGGACCTTGTGTCAAGACTATTTTGCCAAATATTGATCACAGGCCAGAACTTGAACTTACTGCCCTCATATCTTTATCCTCTGTGACAGTTCAGTACTAATAAGGAATAAGGTACATGTGAGTGCAGCTGTAATAAAAGAGCAATGGGAAGAGACGAGGACCTTCCCAGGTTTATTTTCTGATGTTGTAGCTATTTCCAGATACATATCCTGCCATAAACTGCCATATTATAAGTACAGTTTGGTAAGAAAGCGTCAGCATCTCGTGAATTCACAGCATCAGTCTCCTATTCATTGTTAGTTTCCAAGCACCTGCACACGCTGAGCCAATACTAGTCAAGACTTCAATCTGTGGCCTGTCTTAATGAGAGGTTTCTGCTCACATTTTGATTGAAACGTCCAAGACAAGCACTGCTCTTTCAAATCAAAAGCAATTTCAGCTAGCGCACTCACACACACGTGTATAAACAGCATATCTGGCTACAGTGATATTTACTTCTTAGAATTCAAATCACCTACAGCAATCTCTGGTGTCTCTCTGCTAATTGAAAGCCTGGAATTCATGAGAAAAAAAGTAGCTGCTGCGTGGTTCATACATCATTCAGTACATCCCAAATCTGTCTTGAGCATTTTCATTAAGCCTGAGATTTAATGAGTTTAATTTATTCCTTACTAATGACAGAGAAGGACACTGCATCTTGTGTTGTGTTAATTAAAACTCTATGAAATGGTGTAGATGAAATAGTTTTGCCCAGTGAGGGATCCTGCTGGGGAAAGATCGTTTTCAAGTTAATAAGTGTAAGTAGTTTGATTAAAGGGTTTTCCAGGGATTAAATCCAAACAAAATATAACAGTCATATATGGAGCCAAATAATGAGGTAGAGGATCACTTCGAGGGGGACACCCGGGGGATTTAGGGGGCTTCAGGCTGAAATATGTCTTTTGGAGGACACACGATTCACAGAAACAAGGAGACACAGAAAGCTAATTCTGATTCATGTGCTGAGCAACTGACTGGCTTTGAGAAAAGCTGCATAAGCAAGAGCTCCGAGGCAGCCAGAACATTTTCAGATGTGTGTGTTTTTAAGCATTGAGGAATGCAGTTTGTTCAAAGGTCAAAGTGGATTTATGAATTATGCAACAATCTCAGGTCTTCTCTGGATAAAATCTCCTCAGTTCTTCCAAACTGAACCAGACATCGGACCATGTCGCCATCTGTGATGGAAGAAGCTGTTCTTAGAAAATCACTGAATGATTTTCTTGTGAATGTTTTCTAAGAACTTGGACAGTTACTGCCCTTAAATGAAAGACCTCACCCATAAAGTTTCTCTCTCACAGCTATTTGTGTCCACATGGTAATAAAAGTTCTTTCTCTGTGTCAAGGCTCCAGCTGTCCAGTTGCATCACTCTCAGTATAAGACTTCTTTGTTTGCCTTTTCAGATTTTTTTTTTCAATCTTTGGAAAGGCAGATTTGCAAGTCTCAAGGCAAAAGGGGTCAAAGGCCACCAGCCTATAGAAGCAGCCACCTCAGGGTAGAGGGGACATCCTGGTTTCCAGTCCCAGGGGGGAAACTGGGCTTTGTGTTTTGGAGTCTATTTATCCCCCCCATAGACTCAACAGGACATCAGTCTGCAGGGGTGATAAAAGCTGGATGTTTCAGTCCAGGAGCATTACCACTGCTATGATTTTACAACTCGTCTGGTTCTTAGTTTGAGAAATGTTCCTATGTTTGTTCCACTCCTCCAGGAATCCATAGTCCTCCATTCATTTGTGTACAGTCTAAAAATCAATCAGGACTCTCTCTAATCCATTAAATTTGCAGTTAAAGGGGTCGTTATTTGTTTGGTGAAGGGACAAAAATGAACTTAGACTATACGAACACACAACAAGAATGACACAATTGATATTTTAAAAGTTGGCTAATTGATTTTCTAATTAAGAAAACATACGACTGTCTGTAGGGAAAAATATAAGTAAAACCTCCTCCATATTTTATAGTCATAGCTGTATTGTCAAAAAAATCAATCCTGACCCATCACTGGCTTCACTATAGAGCAACTTCCTAAACAATGGAGCCATGTCAAAACTTCACCTCAAGGCGTGAGCATTACACTTAAAGTTATTACATACAAGGGACTGTTTTTAATGGTCACAATTACAGTGGTTAAGGTCGAGGCTATTTGTGATTCCCCTCCCAAACACACATAAACTCTAAAACGCTGCTTCATTGACCTTTTTCTCTGAAACATACAGCAGCCAAAGTTAATTTCTCCCACTTGTCTAATGAAATATGTGCCTGTAGGTGCAGAATGAAACTATTTTATGATTATGCCTTAATTTAACAGAAAATATACAAGGGACACACAGTAAATGGCAAGACCCTAGGTGTTGTTTCACATTTAGTATTAAACACTGAATGCACACTCGGTGTTATTCCCATGCCCAGTTACTGCTCACCATCTTCATCCATTTCCACTATGTATTGATCAGACAGGAATGTCCTCCCACTGCGCGACAGGGTTATTTTAACTGCTCACCAGACCTAAACAATAAACTCTATGTTCAAAACCATCCATCCAGCCTGAAGCACATTGCATTTGGCGGAGAGAGAGAGAGAGAGAGAAAAAAAATCATCTACTAGAAATTCCACAGAGAGGAGAAATTCCTACTTCATCATCTCAGCGTTTGTGTGTAGGCTGCAGCAGCACACTGGGTCAAACAGTGGAAAAGCAAATCCATAGATGCGAAGCCTGTGGGCTCACAGACAATTGCATAAGCCCATCCATCCCCGAGTAGATTAACCTCCACTGATAACCACAGGCTGGTGACGTCAATTGCTGCTCTGCCTCAGTGCTCACTCCTCTCCTGCAACTCCACCAATCTGAGGGGCTGTCCCATCATGGCCGTGCAACACAAGAGGAGCTATATTATAGATCCGCCTTACAATAGTACAGTAAAACGCTGCAGGGGTTGATTACTATTGCATAAGTGGTATAAAAAAAAACAAAAAAAAAACATGATGAATCAATGAGAAAAATAATTGCATTCATATTAGGAACCAGCCATCATTCTGTACTACCTATAAGCTATATCGTATTATAAAGGCCACTGTCCTGTGATATTAAGCACTTTTAGAATAAGCAAATTTACAGTGATATATTTACAGCGTGGACAGCAGAGGACCCTGTTTAGAATTTCAAAAGTGACTCAGCCAATCAGAAGCAATGATCTATTTATGCTGATTTCTCAGTGGCCCTTAGGCTGCATTAGAGGGTTATGAAGCTTCCAGTATTACAGCATGTGTCAATAAGAACTTTGATAACATTAGTTAGTTAGACTTCATCAGTAGAGAACATGACAATAATCTGATCATGCAAAACATGTGTAAAACGGTCCAATCCACTTCCTTTCTAGGCTCAGCCCATGTTCCACATTCATACCACAGTGAGTGCACACTGAGCCTTACGTTGTAAAGATGTGCCTTGGAGGTACTTGTTTCCATAAATCTAATGTAATAGTAATTTGGGTGACTGACCCTTTGAATAATCCAGGAGATACTGCTGAGGAGAAAAAGTCCCACAACACAACAGCCCAAATAAATAACTAATAATCAGAGAACCCTGCTGCCTGTTGCTGACAAAAACAATCTGTTCGCAGCCTGATGAGAACCTATCTGACCACAGCAACTTACAATTAAATAAAATAATGTGTTTGTGGTCATACTTTGTCAGTCTTTAATTTAATGATTAGAGAAATCAGGTTCTATATATAGCTGTGGGCAGGGTTGGAGAATTCTGGTCCTCAAAAGTAAAAATCCTGCATGTTCTAGATGTC
>OMNN01004733.1:33574-46782 GCA_900302755.1 Chromis chromis
AATCCACTTCCTTTCTAGGCTCAGCCCATGTTCCACATTCATATCACAGTGAGTGCACACTGAGCCTTACGTTGTAAAGATGTGCCTTGGAGGTACTTGTTTCCATAAATCTAATGTAATAGTAATTTGGGTGACTGACCCTTTGAATAATCCAGGAGAAGAGATTCAGATACTGCTGAGGAGAAAAAGTCCCACAACACAACAGCCCAAATAAATAACTAATAATCGGAGAACCCTGCTGCCTGTTGCTGACAAAAACAATCTGTTCACAGCCTGATGAGAACCTATCTGACCACAGCATTCACTTAATGACTAGGGAGGTCACATTCTATAGGTAGCTGTGGGGGAAGTGTCAATACACACACTAATGTTGCTGCTGCAAATATCCAGCAGTGAGACTGAAAGTGAAAAATCTCTCAAATAAAGCACTCGGCATCGATCTATCATCCAGCTTCTAAACCCACACTGTCCTGTGCAGGGTCACTGGAGACCAAAGCTTATCCCAGCCAACAAAAGACTCGACGTGATGGGAAAATACTGCAACAGATCAGACTTTTACAAACAGTAAAATAATATCTCAAAGTTGTATCATATTATTTAGGGTGGTAGAAATTAATGCGGATTCCTAATATTAAACCAGTTTTTTTTCCCCCATTGATTTATGCAGTGGTTTTGCTTGACCTCGTCATCCAAAGATGTTTTATGAATACCCCTGCATCTCCCTTCTTTGGTTGTTGTTTTTTCTCTCAAAACTAAGACAAACTTTAAATATCGACCTGATTCTATCTGTCATCCTGATTATCGTTAAAGCCCTCAAAAATAATGTGATATAGCTGAGGTACTATTTCACTGCTCATAAAAGATCTGTTCAAGTCGCAATATGTTGAGTGTTTAATCAGTTTTCTGCTGGACATTTGAAGCAGTGACGTTATTGTGTGTATCCATGCGTCCCACAGCCAGGGGTGGAGAATTCTGGTCCTCAAAAGTAAAAATCCTGCATGTTCTAGATGTCTCCCTCTTCCAACACACCTGATTCAAATGATCAGGATCGTTACCAGGCTTCTGTAGAGCTTGATGATGAGCTGATCATTTGAATCATGTGTGTTGGAAGAGGGAGACATCTAGAACATGCAGGATTTTTACTTTTGAGGACCAGAATTCTCCAACCCTGCCCACAGCTATATATAGAACCTGATTTCTCTAATCATTAAAGTAAAGACTGACAAAGTATGACCACAAACACATTATTTTATTTAATTGTAAGTTGCTGTGGTCAGATAGGTTCTCATCAGGCTGGACAGATTGTTTTTGTCAGCAACAGGCAGCAGGGTTCTCTGATTATTAGTTATTTATTTGGGCTGTTGTGTTGTGGGACTTTATGGGTGAACTTTTCTCCACATACAGCAGAGAATGATCAGATTATTTCCTGTCCTCTGCTGTTGAACTCAAACTCACCTGACACCATTAAAGTTCTTACTGACACATGCCATTCAGGTTAGTACTGGAAGCTTCTTAACCTTTTAATGCAGCCTGAGGGCCACTGAAAAATCTGCAAGAACAGATCATTACGTTTTTTTGAAGAATCAGTTGAAACCAGGGGCCCACCTAAAAACAGGTACCTAATATCACAGGACAGTGAATCTGTAGACTAACAATCTACAAAATAAAATAGAATAAAATGCCTTTATAATACAAAATCACTAATAGTGTAGGGTAGAGGAGAATGGAGGCTGATTCTTAATATGAATTCATCCATTTTTCCACTTGTTAATCATATTAAAGTTATGTTATCATAATAAAGACTGCTGGGCTGGGCTAAGCTTCCGATGTGTCAAGATCCCAACAACATGAGCCTAGACTAGACTAGAACAAGTACATTTATGTTTAATAAAAAATAAAAGCACATGTAGGAAATATACATAGGATAAATAACATTAAAAAATGTCACAATTAGACAGTATATAAAGCAACATTCGGATAGCTGGCCATTGAGATACAACATAGAAATTCACCTGCTGCAGATTCAGTCGCCCTATAGGACCTTTATTTTGAAGGGACTGGCCGGAACGAGTGTGAGTCGTTGTGCGCAGCTTCACGGGCAGGTTTGACCAGCCTCGGTCCGCTCCGAGACGCAGCAGAGGCAGCAGGGGAACGTTTGAGGACACTGGACAGCTCTCAGAGACTGCTATGACATCTCGCAGGTAAAGTGCACTTTGTTTTCCAGACTGACATTAGTTCCGTTTCACCACAGACCAGAGGAGCAGCCGTCAGAGGCGACACGGCGGCGGCGCCTCAACTTTACTTTTCGCCGCGGACCCCTGAACACCTCACATTTCACATTGTGCCCAGAGAAGCTCCGTGAATGTTGCTGTTGGAGCTGGGAGTTAGCACTCAGCTGTTTGAGCTGAGAGACTACACTAGACCAGGAGCTGCTCAGACTGGCTTACCTGCTGCTCTCATTCACATTTGCATTTTGGTGGCAGCGCTTTGGGAAGGTTGTGATTTATCTCTGGGAAAAGTCTGTCTCTAAGTTTCAACATTAACATTTAGATTATTTTATACAGGGCTGCTTCTCTGTCATTTAATCTGTCCGCTGCTTTACCTAATAAACGACTGATGTAAACGATGTATTTGTGACCACAGAATACATTTCATATATAATAATATACAGACATATTCAAGTGCAAATCTGTAGAGTTCAACTGGAAACTCCAGCTTGATAGAAATACATTTAAAAGAAAGATGATTACTTAAGTCAGTGGTGCAACTCCACAAGAAACCCACGTTTCTATGAAAGCTCCTAACAAAGTGGGAAAGCGCAGACCAGCTGAAGCAGCTGCTTTTGTCCTGGTTGTGTAATGTTGTCTGACTTTGATAGAAATGCAGCTGAATTCACAGCAGTTGTCTTTGTAACTCATGTGTTTGGTGAGTTTGTCAGACTGCTGGTGAACATTAGTCTCCATGAGCTCCTACCGACAACAGAAGCAGACAAATCTGTGTAGAGAACAGCTTCATTGTGAGTTTGGCTGTATTTAACGACAGTATCTGAGCACAGAGAGCAGGAGAGAAGCAACATCTTCAGGGGTTTTGTCCACTGTGGTGCTGCTGTCGGCTGGCGGTTTTACAAACCACCGTTTTGTTCCATGATAATTTGCAGTACTCATCTATTCTCTAAGCCTTTGGGTCTTTGGAAACGTTTGCATTAAACTGAAGTGGTCTCAGATGCTGCTGCGATTGTCTAAAACTGTAGAACTGCAGCTGACCGATGATGATAGAACAAGTTTGGCTAAACATACTGACTGTCAACATCGTCGATTATGCCTCTAATCTTACAGCCTTAAATTTATTGATGACCCAGATTTTATCCTGAAGTTTCACACCTTTATAATCTACAGATCCCTTCACTGTTTCTGTGCATACAAGCCAGGAGACTGGCTCAGAGCCTCACACGCAGTATTCAGCTCTTATATATGTACCTACACTAGTAAAATCCCTGAGAAATTCAAGTATATATCGTAGTGTTGCACCAATATCAGTTTTGAGTGTGCTTTTAGGTGCTTAAAACAATATAACAATACCAATGCCAGTGTTTGGTTAGTCATACATGCTTCAGTGTGAATACTGTCCTATTTATTATTAACCACATGTACATCTGTGCATTTGCTGTTTTTATTTAGATTTGTGTCAATGGTTCATGTAATGTGAGGTTTTGTCCTAGATAGAAGTTCAGTTACTTCAGTCTATAGTCAGCTAATGTTACCTCTTGTATGTGTACGTAGAGAAGAGAAACCGACATATTCAGAGTTGTGAAGGCCTCACATTACGTTGTGCAGTGCAGAGAAATGGAGCTGCTTAAACTGAAGCGCTTCATTTGAACTAAACTCCACAAGTTTAACAGCAGTTTGTTTCTATGCAAGGTGACCTCTGAAATGTTGACTACAGCCATCAGCTTGTCTTGTGGCCATTATGGATGTTGTGGACTCAAGAAAATGCAGCGTTAGCAGTCACAGAGTTTACAGTCGATACAAATAATCTAGCGCTATATGGGTGGAAAAGTTAGCAACTGTGTCGTATCTCGTGGTCCTCTGTATGCAGCTTTAACCATCAGGGCCAATGGTGGAATCATGATGTCCACGTTTAAACCTTTTCAACCTCATGGCATGTTTGTGTCCTTTGACAGAATGAAGAGGAATGAATTCTGGCCCAGTGTGTGTAAAATACACAACATTTACATAAAGGGTGATTTTGTCCAGGCGTGCATGTGGACTGGAAATAAAAAGTAATTTAAAAAATGCTGATAAAAACAGTTTGGACCCTTTCTCAGATGATTTAACTCCAGCAAAGACATCCAAAATAGTTTTTTGCTTTGGTTGACATTTAGGTCTGACTTTGCTCTCGTCATACGGAGCTTTGTGGTGCTGGGTGCTGTGGTGTGGTATAGTGGCAGCAATCCCTGACAGAGTTTGTATTTATGGTCATACTACTACCATTACTTATGGTAATCAGTCTTGTTGCACCGTGTTGCAATCACAAGACTCTGCTGACAGAGTTTCTGCTCAACATCGTCCCGTCGGTAGCTGGACGATTTCCATACAGCGGACTAGGACTGATGATCATGATTGTTTTAATCAATGTTGAAATCACAGTTTTTAATGAGTATTTAATGGTTTTGGAGACAATATAGTTTTATTGCAATTTCACATGTAAATGAAAAAGGGAGAACTGCTTTAACTTCCCGCTTGTTGTTGGGCGGCTGTGGCTCAGGCGGTAGATCAGGTTGTGAGCAAGGTTGGCGGTTCGATCCCCGGCCCCTCCACATGCTGAAGTGTCCTTGGGCAAAACACTGAACCCCAAGTTGCTCCCAATGGTAGACAGGCATCTTGCATGGAAGCTCTGTCACCATTGGTGTGTGAATGAGTGAATGTGAACCACATTGTAAAGCGCTTTGAGTACCACTAAGGTAGAAAGGCGCTATATAAGTGCAGACCATTTACCATTTGTGCTCTATTTCAGCTAAAGTGCTCATTTACAATAAAACAAGACTTAAAATAAAGTTCTTCTTCTTCAACTGCTTATCAATAGACACTACACTTTATATTTCCGAAGCAATACAGAGATGTGAGACCAAAACATGACTTGAAAATAGTGAAATAAGAAGTTCTAATTTTAACTACAGGGGCTGTTTTCTATTAGTGCTTTTCTGTAAGCAGAACATTTTAAACATTGACGTTGCAGTCGATCATTTCATTGTGAGAAGCCAAAATCCTGATCTGTTGTGCAGCCCTAAGAAGAATGTGTTTTTTTGTGCAACCAAATCTTCCTCATCAGTGTTTCTTTCCCGCGCCTCGCTCAGTTTGCTGTTCACATGTGGAGCCTTCTTTGTAGATGAGTTATGGAAAATGAGAACCATGAGAGTTTTCTTTTTGTATCAAGCAGAAAAAAAGTTGTAGTCTGGTGTGTTTGAGTTAAGTTACAACATTTAAAGAAAAAAAAACAACTTATCTAGTCCTACCCCTTATTCCTTCTCAAATGTTTCACTTAAATTCACCCTGAAGCACTGTTCAGGTCCTAGCCAATAATATAGTTGGCCTCGAAATGTAACGACAAAATCAGACCAATGACAGCATAAAAAACAAAATAAAAACAAAAAACAATAGGACACATCACTGGATATACAGTTAGCATGATGTTACTAATTCCCCCCTACTTGTTCCATTCTGTATCTGTTTAAAATGTCATATTTAAAGATGTGTTTAAACCTGCCTATTGCTTTACACGATTTCAGTTCATCACTGCAGTTGTTCCATAATTTAACTCCTTTTATTGAGACACAGTGAAGTTTCATGTTGGTTCTCACTGGTTGTATTTGAGTTGCCTTACTACACATCGCATCGTGACTTTTGCACATAACACGATGTCTGTGCTGAAATGATCTATTTTGCAGCTGTAGTAACACACAACATTTCCATAATCATTGTCCCTTGCTACACTACTTGTACCTTGAAGCAAAGATGCAGCTACACGGTGTACACAGTTCATACTGGTAGTGTGTACGGCTCAACTCTGCGTAAGCTATCAAGTAAAATCTAAATACAGCTGTTTATTCATCAGATTATTGCAAACATGATGGTGAGTCTTTTCAGTTTGCTGCTCCCCCATATTTATTTGACTTCAAAATGGAGAGCCTAACTAAAACAAGTCTAAGTAGGTAGATTAATTTCTGCAAGTTGAACTAGCATTTAGTGTTAGTCAATTACCTTAAACTTGAACTCTGTCACTTTTATTTCCAATACAGTGTATGACTCAGATTACCGGGTTAAACTGGAGAAAAGCCGTTGCCACCACAGCATTATGGAAAATGATGAGTAAAATGTTTTCACCTGATAAGAATAGTGGGGAAAAAAACAACTATGAAACAAGTATTGGTGCCATAATTTCGCACTTTATCACAACAATCCTACTTCAAGTTAATTTATTCCATAGATGTTAGTGAGATTCAGAGGCAGCACTGAGCTGACAGGCCGGCGTTGGGCTGCCTCGGGGGCCAACACCACCAGCAGGCTCACATCAGAGTTGGGGGGGAAAACACTAAAGTTGTTTTCATGTCAGCCAGTTTCCACAGTTTGTCGCTTGGTCGAGACATGTATGACTGTTGCTCTGTGGCTCATTCTGTACTTCCTGAGCTGAAATACCACAGAGGAACAATACTACAATGTGAGCCATTTTGATCTAACAGACCTCCTCTTCTGCTGGTGATCGTATCAGTCTGCCTCGGCGTTTCAGGAAGGATTTTAGTTCATCATAATATTGGGCAGGGCTGGAGTTTCCTCCTGTTTTGTCATTAATTGTCTTTGTAGTGAAGATTTGTGGCAGTTAAGTCATAAAGGAACCATTCGTAGCGTCCCTCATTGTGATTGTACCGTCAGTGTAACAATGAGCAAACACTGGAAGGAGTTCAGTACAACTGTGGGCCCAGACAATCACTTTACACTGCTCTTCCATTTTTATTTTGCCAGTTGATTCTGTGTAGTATTACAAACTTTCCCCTATTGGAAAGCACCTCTGCTCCCCCCCCTTTGTTTATGGAACAGACCTCGTCTGTCACTGAAACTCATTTGACCAGCTGAGAACAGTGAGTCAGTTTTGTCGATAAGCCGACAGGAAAACAACAGCCCATGTGGAGGAATAAGATAGCACTGCCAACATTTCCAGGAGTGCACTGAGCCCACTGTTAGAGTATTTACTCCAGATGCATGTTTTGCATTTTAGTCATTTATTCAGACACAAAGCAATGCAGGTAGAGTATAGGAGTGAAAACATGACTTTTTATCAGCTCCAAATGCCCATTTTAGGGCAACATGCATAGTAGCAGTTTACAAACGTAGAGAGAAGATGCTTTTCTATGTGTCAAATGTTTAAGGTTTGACATATCAGAACTACATTTGTCAGAGCCTAGTTTTTCAGCTTGATAGAGCCACTACTTCTCTGTAGATTACTGACTTTGAATATAAGCCAGGCTTATCTGAACATGATTCAGTAAAAGTGATTTCTTCTTAGTCCACACAAAGACGAACCCAGGCGTAAACGCACCAATAGTTCGTCAAACTGGCGTTTTGGGGTCTGAAAACGATAATTTCTGAAACCAGGTCCCAGAGTGGAAAGATTTGAAACCGCCGCTTCTGCCGTTCCGTGTTGACGTTGTATCCGCATCGTTTCTGAAACGCTTGCGTCATAGCTCCATCTCTCGATAAATGCGCATGCGCCAAAGTCAGAAAAGGACTACAACAATGGCGGCGTACAGTGTTGTGTGTACTGCTGAAGCTAGTCACCCTGTTATCGCTATACAGCAAAATATACTTCTTCTGCATTATCACCGTGTTCACCAAACAAATATGGAAAACACAATACGCCACGTATGTTCTATGTTTACATCGTATACAGATTTCTGCGCATCTGCATAAGGCTAGGGTTTTCTAGTTTCTGCACCTTGAAGTAGGCAAAGGTCTGTTAGGGTCAGAGCAATTTGTCCCCAGAGGGTGGGCATGACGCTCTGTGGGGACGTCTGTGACATACTCGTCAGTTTGTAGAAGGACGCCAAATGAGCATGAAAACCAACATGGGTCATTTTGATTTGATTTGTAGTGCACACGAGCAACATACGTAAAATGCTCATCATCTGCTTGTGCATGGAACGCTGCATAATAAGAACTACAGATCTGTGGTGCGTGCAGCTGTCCGAGTGCACGTCTGCAGTAGTAAATTCCCGGCCTACGCTGGAAAAGAGGAACAAAGTGACTGCCCACTAATATTAGGCTTTCACCTTCCCTTTGTCAGATTGATGCCTTTGCAAACTGGCAGGTTTGTCTCAAGATGTACTTTGGTTCCCAATAATTCTTTCCATCGTGGGCGTATTTACACTTTCTTGTGTAAAACCAGCGAGCTTTTAAAACTGAGGGTTTCGTTTTGCATGGTAAAAAAACAAAGCCGAAAATCCCAGCTATCTCTCACCATATATTTGCCTTCAATGACAAAACTGAGATCAGTAACATTTTCCTGTGGACTAAACACTTGACTGAAGCACATCTCTAATGTGCTGTCCCTTATTAACAGCTCCGTCTTGTTATTTGCATTTTAAATGAGGGGGAAAAGAGTTTTTTTCCATTTGACATTGTTCAAAAAACCCAAATATATCATCTGAGTGAAAACCAATAGTTTAAATACATACTGTGTTTCTGCCTATCCACATTTAATCCCATTTTTAAAAAAAGGATTATAACATTACTTTAATATTCTGCTCCCAGATTTTCCAGGTTTTTACACTGAGGTATTTTTTAAATCTTTGTTACTAGTGGAGCAATAGTGCTGTGTAGCGGGTCCACACTCCTCACTTTTTTCCCCTGTTTTGTGCATTTATCGCAAGAAGTCCAGTGTGTGGTTTTTACTTTCTATGATCAGTTCTGAAACTTTAATTTCCATATTGTCTGTTAAAAAAAGAAAGGCTGGATGTGTCTGTGCAAAAACACGAGTTATTTATTAACCAATGATGCCCAAAGCCGTTTTTAGTCAGTGTTTCACAAGTCCTGTTTACTCTAGGTAAATACAAAATCTCACAAACTCAATATGGCGTGTTTTAAAAGTTGTTTTTCCATAATTAAAAAATGACCTGACTACCTACAAAGCTTTGACTTTTTGTCACCACTAGCATTTTTGTAATCAGTTAGCTTCTGGCGGGCCGCGCATGTTTAAGGGTTGTAAAAGATGCGGGTGCTCGGTGTTTGCCTCAGTTAGTTATTTAGCAAATTGTGCTAAGCTGACTGCCCCGTGCTACACAGAGAAGTGAACCATCCAGTGATTTTGGGGGGGTGGGGGGAGTTTTTTTTTTGTTTTTTTTTTACCTCATGTAAATACCCCAGATCATCAGCAGGGCTAAAAATAGCTGCAACTTCACCAATATCCACACCCCAGGGCTTGTCTGTGACCAATATAGCCCCAGCAGAGACTTTCATGCTGCGCTGTAGCTACTAAGTATATCACCTTTTTGTCAGCGGACCTAGACAGGCGTGCTTTAAATAGCCGTGCGGGGCTATATTGAACTTGAGACATTATGTAAGAGGATAGAGTGGTGGCTGGATGCACGCTGGGCCTGTTTCCCTTCAACCAGCCCAAGGCCTAACCTGCAGCTCCCAGCTGCCTCTGTCTCTCCCACAGTACATCCAGTTTATTCTCTTCTTCCCCGTCGACGTCTCGTCAGATAAAACCGGCCTATTTGAAGTCTCATTCTCTTTGCCTTGTCGCTGTCTCTCTTCTCCTTGCTGCCCAAGGCCAGATGCAGGGAAATGGGGCGCCTGGTGGTTGTCAAAGGGAATCCTATTCTTGGAAAGCCCTGAGTCACTCCTGCTCCTGCAGTCATGATCTAAGGATGAAAGGGAGGTGGAGAATATGGACAAGGTTGGATAGGAAGGGCATGCTGTTCAGCCTGCTTGAAAGACTTCTCAAAGCTGACAGTGACTCACAGGCGCAGATCTTCTCAGTTAAATTACAAGATACCTTTTGGGACCTCAGTGATATTAACCAGCGGGGGATTTCACTATAGTAATCTTTGAGTTTGAATCTGTGCTGTGCCATTGTAATGCTGATTATGTAGTATTTTAATAGCACTACCCGTAGTATGACGTATAAAGATAAACATTTTGTTCATCCCAAAATGTTATTTCTTGTAACTATGTGGTCTGCAGACATATAAAACAGTGTTTCAATGAGGTTCAGTGCTCACTCAACTTTAACTTTACATACTTTCTGCGTAAACAAGTTGTCAGAAGAGAGTTATTTGCCATTAACTGTGCTTTCTTTTTTATTATTTAATGTATTTAATTAAGTGGTCTGGCAGATTCAGATATGTAGGTCAAATTAAACAAACCAAACAACATGAGATAAAGCAGTTGTACATGCTTTATGGTTGGTTAGAAAAATAGTCAGTCCCTAAAAATGAGCAGTGATAATCTTTTAATGAACAATTCAATTCAATTATATTGTTTATATAGCGCAAATTCATAACGTGTGTCATCTCACAGCGCTTAACATAGGAAGGTACAGACCTTATGAATTATAAACAGAGAACAGAAAAACCCAACAAACCAAAGTTGCCTTTGGATTCCTGATGAGCAGCAGTCAGCGACGGAGGGAAGGAACCAAAAACCCCCTAGGATAGGGAGGGGGGAAAGACAAAACATAGTGCCAGTGTACATTTTAAATTTAGTTTTGAATGGGCACCCTACAGCTTTAGAGTTACAGTAGGCGAATCAACACATAGCAGCAATAACTTCTTTAAATGAACACTTACTTACTTGAAAAAATTAGTGTGTTTTTTTTTTACATTGTCCCCAAATAAAGAGTAATTGAGAATACATCACAACAGCACTAGTTCTAAGCACAGTATTTATTGCAGCTGGCATTTGAATATTTGCAAGCGAATATGCAGCTCCAGTCTTTTTCATTTTACTGGTTCTAACCAGGTTTGTTGCTGCACACATTTCTTGGTGAGTAATGGTCCAACAGTTAATGATTAAACACGGCAACACACACAGAAAGAGAAAGGGCAAATACATTTCGTCTTGCTCTGCGCAAGCAACCAGATCACAAAATAATAGTGTCACTGCAGATCTAAAAAAAAAGGCTTCCCAGAAAACCTACCAAGAACCTCACTGCCAGGATTACATAAGTGACATTTGAGGGAAATGAGTTTCATAATTAAAAATAAAACGTCTTGTTTGTTCTGCCTCATATGAAAAGGACAGCGTTGGAATCGGAGCCAAAATCAAACTGTACAAACAAAAAGCGTGTCTTCATTAAGGAAGTGATTCGCTGCAGATTACTGAGACCTTCACTTTGAATTTAGGCTGCGAGGAACTTAACATGGATCGGTGGGTATTAGAAGAAAATCTGTACAAGGGTCTGGCCAGATAAATTAGGCAGCTTTGCATTTTGGGGCCTCCACGTAGCAGCAGAGGGTATTTTGAGGACTAGCGTATCCAGAAATGCTGGAATGTGACATTATAGCTAATAGCAGTGAGCAAAATTGATTTCCAAAAGATTTCCATTGCCTGATGTTTTTGAATCGCTCTGTTAAAAGTTATGAAGCCAAAGCAATGCTAGTGCCTAAAACCAGAGTCTGTGGGTTTCACCACCTAACACCATCATGATGCCTGTCTTCTGTAGTCTAGCCCACTTAATGCAAATATTAGGAAAAGTCCATTTCCTTGATTTGCTATTACTGTAAGTGAGAATTATACAGCAGCATGTGTGCTGAGCGGTGAGCATGAGAGGCTTTGCGAGGTTCGGTTTTAAAGGACTTAAAACTTTTTTTGTTGTTGTTGGTAAATGGTCTGCACTTATATAGCGCCTTTCTACCTTAGTGGTACTCAAAGCGCTTTACAATGTGTTTCTCATTCACCCATTCACACACCATTGGCGACAGAGCTTCCATGCAAGGTGCCTGCCTGCCATTGGGAGCAACTTGGGGTTCAGTGTCTTCCACTTCGGCATGTGGAGGGGCCGGGGATCGAACCACCAACCTTGCGATCAGAGGACAACCCACTCCTGAGCCACAGCTGCCCCTGTTGTTGTGTTTTGCACAGGTTTGTCCTGTTGTTGGAATCTTAGTAGTATATACCGGGTACAAACACAGCTTAAGGCAATGTAATTAATATTCATAACTTCTTATTTGTTACCACAGTGGCGCAGTGTTAGGGATGGCACTTTGGTTTTGTTCATTAGTCAGTCTGACTGAAACTATGGAGAGGTTTGCTATGAATGTTTGCACACATATTTGTAATCCCCATAGAATGAATTTTAAGGACTGTTGTGATTCCCTGTAGTGTTCTTGTAGTGCTTCCATGAAGTTGACAACATAGTTCGTGGTACAGATATGCAGATATGCTCCACCCCGAATGAGCCACAGTAACTTTGGTGCTCCTCTGACTGTTTACCACCACCTTTACAATGATCATTACAAGCATGGAAAGTGTGACTGCAGGCTCTTAGGTTTGGTATTCCGTCTTTAGATGTGTAGTTATTAATTCTAAGTAACTGTGAATACAAATAATGAAGACTTAGTTATCCAGTTCTGTACAGATTGATAAATAAGTATTAACAAGGACAGGAATGAAAATGGAATACAAACCACATTCAAACTATAGATGTCCTTTGACAGGTGTAAAACTGGAAGGACACTGTTAGATAATTGGGAGCTGAACTACAATGAATCTCTGCCAGGCTTTTCCTCCCTGCATTTATGTTCTAACTCATTTGCAAAGCTCCCAAACCCACCCTTGCAAAATTAATAGCCTAATGGCACACTGCTGAATTGGCTGGATTGGTGGGGGTTTAGCTTGGCGAGGGCTAACTATGATCCGGTGTAACTACGCCACGTGTAATCTCCAGGCACGGGCAACACAGCTGTTGTATTTAGCCTCCGACAAGATAGCGCAGACTCTCGCGGCTCTCCGAGACCTGGCACCCTGTTCTGGCCTGTCCTGGTCTGGTTGACAGCCAGCGAAGGCTCTGTTAGCTGTAGGATCACAGAGAGGGCTTTGGAGTCACTGGAGAGCCGCTGACCTCTCGGGGTAACGAACGAGGAGGGAAGGTGAGGAGGAGGGGGGGAGGCCGGTCCGGTCTGCCAGCGGCTGTCACATTTGTCTGAGGTGGGAAGG
>OMNN01004738.1:4519-26014 GCA_900302755.1 Chromis chromis
CTTTCACCCTGTCTCTCTACCAATAAAACAGAAAAACTCTCCCCCAAAAAATACATTTAAAAAAAAAAATATATATATATATATATAGTAAAAATATGTATATAATGACCATTTGTTAAAAAAAAAACATTTAAAATGTAAATTCTATTTACAGTTGTGTCCTGTTTTACAGTCAATATGTAAATGAATTCTTTCTTTCTGTGATTTTATTGGATATATGTAATTTTACAAAACAGGGGTATCTGGAAAATAGCAGCTTTAAAAAATATTTACTATTTTTTTAAACACTACTAAATGCTAAATACTATTTTTCTTTTAAATAGCAGCTAGTATCTGTAAAATAAATTTTACTGTTTTAAATATTGTAAATAATAATAATAATAATTTTATGGTTAAACATTGTGTAAAACTTTGGCCTGTTTTTTCTGTGATTTTACGAGATTTTTATTTATTTATTCATTTTCACAGTCAACATATAAATGACTCGTTTTTTCTGTGATTGTACTAGATATTATCTGAAATTTAACAAAACAGGGATGTATGTAACATACTGTAACAATTTGAAAAAATACTCTTTTCCATCCTTAATGTTCAAAACTTTTATTTTAAGTAACAGTAAAAATCTGTAATATAAGGTTGGTTTTTTTGTACTGTTTTAAATATTGTAAAAAGTAGTGTAAATTTATGTTAAACATTGTAGAAGAACGATGAAGTAAGGACATTATGGGCAATTTTGGCCTGTATATTTTCTGTGATTTTACTAGATATGAACTGTAAATTAACAAAACAGGGAAAATCAGGAAGAAAAAAAAACTGGAAAAGAATATTTATCATTTTTCAATCCTTAATATACACATTACTTCTTTTTAATTCATGGCAGATATCTGTAGAATAATATTTTTTGCTGTTTTAAAATTACTAAATAATTGTATAATTTTTATGGCCAAATACTGTAAAAGAACAAATTTCCATTTATTAAAAAAAATTATTTAAAAACATTTTTAATGTCAACATTATTTACAGTTTTGGATATTTTTTGTTTTGTTTTTTACAGTTGAGGTGTAAAATAATACTTTATTCTGTGATTTTACTACATAGTATTATCTGTAATTAATTAAAACAGGGAAAATCTGTAATATAAAAGTTTAAAAAGCTGTAAAAAAAAACAAACAAAAAAAAAACAGTAAATTGTTCTAAAGAGTTACGAACTGTTAATAACATTCAGTATACCTTTAATAAAACACTGTCTCCTCTGTGATGTCTCTCACCTACAGGAGCTCCATGTTGCAGCTCGAACACTGAAGCAGGAGTTTCCAGCTCTTCTGATAGAAGCCAGTGGAGGCGTCAGTCCAGAGAACTTTTCCACGTATTTATCTCCTCATGTGGACGTCGTCTCTCTGGGCTGCATCACTCAGGGCTGCCCAGTGGTGGATTTCTCTCTCAAGGTTCAGAAGCCTGCTGCTCTGTGATTAAATTAAAAAATGTTGTGAGATATTGTTCTGATAAAGAGAAAATACTTCTTTTTAGTGTGGTTATTTATTTCCGAGAAACAACTGTGGTGCAGGGGTCTGCACTTGTACGTTTCTCACTGTAGACTCATTTTTCACTGCAATATAAAGTCCTGCACCTCTATGAAAACAGAACAACCATGATGACAAGCAAAAAGAACTCAAACCTGTC
Organism: Chromis chromis; assembly: GCA_900302755.1. Classification (NCBI taxonomy): domain Eukaryota; kingdom Metazoa; phylum Chordata; class Actinopteri; family Pomacentridae; genus Chromis; species Chromis chromis. The sequence continues at coordinate 6,200 of OMNN01004738.1, forward strand.
TTCTGTGCAGTTTGACACAATTGTAATTTAATGAATCATCAATGAAAGAATAAAGTTTCTTCAATTATTAATTTTACTAAAATAGAAAAAAAAACCTGAAATCAACATGTCGAACATTTTCCAAGTGCCCATAGGTGTTACCAACACTAGATAAAAATATGGAGCCTCTACGCACTAAAGGTATTTTACTATTTTATACTCCTCTCTGCTCTTTAAACACAGCCTGCAGTTCAGCTGTAAAGTCACTGAAGTTTTGTCACAAGACGGCAAATATCTGTAAAATAACGATCTCTTGGAAAAAGCTAGGAAGCATCCGAGAAAAGCTTCTGATGCTCTGGATAAAAAAGAAACTTCAAAGGAAGAATTTTAGTGTTAAAAGAAAGAGACTGACCGTAGACATATACCAATCAGGCATAACATTATGACCACCTGCCTAATATTGTGTTGGTCCCCCTTATGTGGTCAAAAATGCTCTGAACCATTGGGCATGGACAAGAGGACCTCTCAGGGTGTCCTATGGGGTCTGGCACCAGGACGTTGGCAGTGGATCCTTTGGGTACTCTGGCTTGTGCAGTGGGGCCTCTGTCAATCCAACTTGTTCCACTGCATCCTGTTGATGCTTGATCAGAATGGGGTCTAGGAAGTTTGGAGGTCAAATCAACATCTTGGGCCATTGTCATGTTCCTCAAGATGTTCCTGATTGTTTGATGTTTTTGCCATGTGGTGGGGTGCATTTTCCTGCAGGGGTTAGGCCAGTGACATTTGGGATTTCCATTTGCATGAGGGAGTGTGCTTTTTCTGGGACAATGTTTATTTGGGTGTCTAAGTCTCATCAACACAGATGGCAAAATCCAACGTTTTTCCAGCAGAACACCACATAGTACCAATATGATTAATGTTATTCACTTCACCTGTCAGTCATCATAATGTTGTGGCTGATCGGTGTATATTCCCTTATATATAGCAGGTATATGGGGGGTAAATGTATGTTAGGCATGATGCTTGATTTAAAGGCAAAATGAAAATATGGATATAAGGACATATAACTGGGCCAGTATGACTTTTTAGTTTGTTTGTTGTTGTTTGGTAAAGTTTGAACTCTCTTAGTCATATAGATCTAATTTGGTTATTGTCAGTGCAGAATGTTATTATTTCAGACAGCACCTAAACGCACCATAACATCTGCCAGGGGCTCGGACGCGCCCGGGACGCTCCTGTGATGCAGGCAGGACCCGCCCTCCTCCTCCTCCTCCTGCACTTGTCAAAGGCCACCGCTCACAAATTACATCACAGTTGCGCCCACAGACGCACACGCAAATGACACCGGGACACCCTGTCTCCTGAACAACTCACAAAAACACGCTTTGCATTTTGCTTTTTTAAAACAATCACTTTTTTCACCATTAGATGCAACGATGCTTCCTTTCAAGAGAACTTTTGAGACCGAGAAACACCAGCTGCAGGAGCTCAACAGCAGACTTGCCCAGTATCTGTCCAGGACGAAGCAGCTGGAGCAAGAAAATGCGCATCTCATCACCGAGATCAACAAACTCAGACAGGTAAGGAGCGATGACCGGGAGCCCAAGTACAAAGCAGAGATGCAGGATCTGCGGAGAATGGTGGGGCAGCTGTCGTTTGAGAAGTCCCAGGCGGAGATGGAGAGGGAGAAGCTATGGCGAGAGTTGCAGATGGTCCAGTCTCTGTGCAGCGAGCAGACCGACGTGTGCAGGGACATCAGCGGGGAGCTCAAGGGCTGCGAGAAGGAGCTCCAACACGCTCACAGAACCAACAGCGAACTCCAGGAGCGGCTGTTCCAGCTGGAGAACGAGTGCAAGCGCTTGGAGGGTGCGCACAGGCAACAAACGAGCCAACTCCGGCATCAGGTGGAGTCCCGGGTGGTCCCCATCATCACGCAAACTTACCGCGGCCCTCCGGTGGTCTCCGTGGAGGAGGTGCAAGAGTACGCAAGGGGTCTGTCCGAAGGGTGGATCGAGACCTTCGATATGTACCAGCAGAAGGTGGAAGAGATGGAGCAGTCGATCAAAGCGGACCAGGCCCGGATGAGCGACCTGCAGAGGGAGAAGATGCTGTACGCGTGCGAGTTGGACAAAATGCGCAAAGAGGCAGAAAGACAAGGACAGATCCAAGTGCGTCTGGAGGAGCAGCTGATGAATATGCACGACAAATTCCGGGTGGACTTAAGTGAATATCAGGTGAGTCCATTATGAAAGAGCAGAGCAGATATATATAATGTATATAAATATTTAAAACAAGAAGTAAAGCCAGAGATTCTGCATTTTTAGCACATATTATAGTATAAAAACAATCAGAAATACTGTCAGAATAATCTCCCTTTTATTCCACTGTGCCACAGGAGAAGGGAGAGGCTGGTCCCTCTCCTCCTGCCACACCCACTGTCCCTTAAAGGCACTGATGCAGCTGCAGCACTGAATGGCTGCTGCAAATGAATTGTTATGTATCAGGTTGATTCTTAAGCCTAAAAGCTTGCCCCAAACATATTACATCCTCACAATCTAGGTTGAGATTTATGACTAGTTTTGTGGCATCATGTATCTTTATGGTGTAAATGCATCCTAACACATGGGACAGACTCTCCTCACTACATAAAGGCATTACACCAGCATGAAGTGGTGCCTGGCAGGTTTGTGCTCCCATAACTGTCCAAAGCATGGATCTTCTTTCGTGCAACGTTTGACCTCAATATGAAAGGATTGAATAGCCTGACTAGCCGAGCGGCATCCGACCTGCCGAGTACTTTATAGCTGCTAAATTACTCCAGCCACTTAAACCAATTAGCTGTCAGACTGACAAATCCTTATTAGCCTCCTAAAGATGGAGCCCCAAGTAAGGTCGGTCAGTTACAAATGACAACACTGGCTGTACACTGCAGGGCTGATTTCAATGTTGTAGCATCCAACAGTCTTAGACTTCATGGTAAAATTAAAATAAAGGGTGTCAAATTTTACAGGAAAATGTAAAAAGAAGTTGTTAATATTTGGTCAGACTTGATTTTGTCATATTTCTGCATTAGAGATAAAAATTGGAGACACAACACAGAAAAAAAAAGAGTTTTGTCAACAGCAGTGCAGGCTGCAGTAAAAAATGTGGTTACAGACTTATGGTTAACAAGAGATTTGAATGATTACTGTGTTTTTAGTTAAACTGCAAAAAAGACTCATAATACCCAATGGGATGACCACAGACTTGTAAAATTAAACTATGGGCAAAGTGAAAACTTGAAAATGTGATTTTTATTTTCCCTCCAGATGATTATTGAGCAGCTGGAGCATGAGAGGAACACCATGGCTGACACTATAGGAGAAAAGATTAGAGAGCATCAGCACCTTCTGCAGGTGAAGATGGATCTGGGCATGGAGGTGGCTGCTTACAGGTAATGGGCCTATACTTATTTTGTCCATCGTCCAGTAACAACTAATAAATTATTTAAAGCATCACTCGGAGTAGAAAAGGCCAATTCCCAACAGACATTTTGCCTCAGTAGGAAAAGCACTGTTTTTTTCTAAATCTGCTCTAGTTTACATCCAGATGTCCCAGTCAGCCCTGACCATGTGACTGACAGGATGGTAAAAACCAAAGCAGCTACATGAAATTTATCTATCTTTCATTTGAGCTTTTTACACCAGTGCTTTTCCTACTGTGAGATGTCAAAATGTGTTCTATGAATAAAAGATATGGGAAGTGAGGATTTGGTGCCTGAAAAAAAGCAGCTCAACACTTCTTGTAAAGTTGATTTAAAGGTCTCATATGATGAAAATCCATTTTAATATGAAGCCACGTACTACTGTCATTCCTCAAGTCCCCACCTCAACTAGACGGCGGGGAACCAATAGTCGTTGAGCTAAGAAATTTGCATAATCCTACCCTCTCCCTGCTCTCTGCTTCTAGGTAAGCCATTTAGAATAAGAAGCTGTCTTGCTGTCTGCCAGGTTTATTTACTAACTTATATGTTTTTCTGTTTCTGTTGTCATACAACAGAATGAGTATGAAATAGTGACTGAAGCACATACCATTAAGAGTACATGTTAACCAGCAATCACTTCAGAGGCATTTCTAAGCTGCTGCTCTGCACCTAAACTATAAGTCGAACAATGTCTGAAATATTCACCAGACATATAAATTGAAAACAACGGTGCTGTGAAAATGGTGATATTTCCATGTAAAATGATCACTCAGACAGCAAGTTAGAAGAGATAAAATGTCCTGGTATTTCACAGCTATGTCGGCTGCCTTGTGGCCACCTGTGTTGTTCTATGCTGTCGATCCCGGAGGCAGAGAGAGTCTTCTTCCTGAAGGGGGTGTGGACAGCAGCGACTCAATTGTATTTAACGCTATCAACACTGAAAGAGTCTGTGTAAAACAGGGCTAAACCAGAGTACAGTCATGGTAAAATTGACCATGTTTGCAGTATTTTGAGCTGAAAAATTAAAGGACATGCTGGGGACCTGTGAGACTTTCATTAATTTTCTGAAAAGTGGCACAATGTGGAACCTTTAAATGTTAGTCTAGTTTAAGAAGTGTGAGCATCACAAATCTTATTAACTGACAAACTTTAAGTTGAACCAATAAGTGATAGAAGCTTGGATATGATTTCTGTAAGGGCAGGTATGAGTACAGCCTGTACAGAAATGTATAGCTCTACATAATAAGTAATTTTTTGGTGAATTATTTTTTTTAAATGGCTAAACTTTAAAGGTTTTATGCTCTTTCTTCAGAAATAACTCCATGCTTTCAAGAGCAGATCACTGGTCAAACCGCTCTCTTCCTGAAGTTACTCTTTACTTAATTAATGATGTCATAATTTCACATTAGGATAAATCAGTTGCTCACTTCCTCCTTGCATTGGCACTAAGTGCTCTTATATAAGAACTTCACCCTTAGTTAGATAAACTGAAAATGATTAGCTGACATATACTGTCATTAATACTACACATACTGTACATACATCTTTAAAAAAGTTGTTAAAACTTTCTCTGTGATTTGTGTTGATGAAGCCAAATGAATTATATAAGACATGTCTTGTCCAATTATAGCATAGTACATCTAGTCTTCATGCTCATAACATAACCAGATCACACGTGGCGACATACTAACAGACTATTTTTACTGAAAGACAAGGCTATTTATAAAGCGGTTAATAAGCAGAATTTTCTCATTTGAAGTTTATATCCTTGAAGTTACCATTGTTAAATCATAACCTTCTGCCTCATATTTCAGTCTTTCAACAGTCTTCAACAGAGTTGTTAATTGATACCTACATTTTATTAAGTCAATTCCCAGGAGGTTCTTCAAAAGACTAACTACTACACTACGTCTGTATATAGTAGATTCTCTACAGGCACACAACAACATTTGTTTTGAGTGTTTTAAATAGACAGAATGCTTGCTCAGAGACGTGGCAGCAGCATGTGTTTTTGTACGTGTCACGAGTCAGCTTTTGCTTTAGGATTCATTGGGAAGCGTGGTCTGCCCCGCATTGTAGTCGTTATTTTTAGGTCAGTCTTTCGGAAGGCACTCTCCAGAGAGGTTGCTCTTTTTTTGTGGCACTTGTGGCTGTTGTAAGCTTGTTGAAGCATGGCCAAGGAAAGGTGAGCTGCTTAAACTACTTACAACAGCATTTACAAAAGTATTTATTAGATGACAGCGGCTTGTTATGATTTTGATGATTACTACCCTATATGGCCAGGTCCTGGATTCATACCGTCTTGTAAGCCTGTTGAGTTTAGTTTGAGAGAGTTGAAATGGCAGAGCTGAATGAAGTACACCGTCTTGTGAGGTATTTGTCTTTGATTTCTTTTTGTAAATGCGTGGGAAAACATTTTTGTTAAAATATGGGGGTAGTCTGATTTATCGTGACTTATTTGCTGCTTTATTTGTCTTCAGGAGTGTTTTGTCTTGTCTCTTTTCTCTGTTTAGGGCTCTCCTGGAAGGTGAGAGAATAGGTCTGCAAGATGGGCAAAGGAGGGGGAATCAACAACAGAGGGAAAGAATAATAGGTACATTACTGAAAAGTGTTACTCAGTTATTTTTATTTATGCAGTGATCACCAGATAATTATATCTACCTGGTTAAATGAGAATTTGCTTAGATATTATTCTGAAACACTCAATAGAAAATGCCAATGCATCATAAATTATTCATGCTAACTACTTCTCAGATATCAAGATGCCTTCCCAACCCTACACTCCAAGAGCTTCCACCTTAACCACCAGACAACATATGGACATAAGGTACTCACCACCAACATCAAGCCTGGGAAGATCCCCTGTGCCTCTCTCTGGGTCCAGAAGTCCCTCTAGGGTCATTCCTATTTCAGTTGCAGAGAGAACTCGCCATCAGAGTCCGACATCCAGAAGGGACATGATCTCATTTAACAAAGCTCGGGCTGCCGCTTCGGTTCCTGCTACCGCCACCAAAGATAAACAAATCGGCCAAAGAGAAACGCAAATGAGTCAGAATGTGCAGAAAACAAAAGCAGAGGATACAACTGTGAAAATCAAACAAGTAGAGAGCCAAATCAGTCCCGTCAAATCTTCAATAGCAGAGACCAAATCAGTAAAAGTGGTTTCACCGACAATGATGAACCTCGAATGCATGAAAACTGAGACAGAAAGCAAAAAGCAAGTGTCAGATGAAAAAGAGAAAGGCAGCGTTTATGACAAGTCCAAGGAGAAAGAAAGAACAGAGTCTACAATAGGCCCAAGTGAGAAAAAGATTTTAGACTCTGTGTCTGTAGAAGAGATAATTGAGAAAGTGATCAAACCAGCAGGTTTAGATGCTAAGGTCTGCTCATCAGGAGAGTCAAAGATCAGATATCATGTGGAGAAAACTGAGCAGGAGGATGGAACAACTAAGACACAGATTGTGCTGGAGTCCAAAGTGGAGGAAGAGCTGGATGTTTCTGAGGACTCTGCTCTGGATGAAATACTGAGTCAAGGTGTGAAGAAGGTCTCACTGGAGGACATCAAGGATACAGCGACAGGAAGCATGATCAAGAATCTGCTAAGTGGCCTGCAGGGAGGAGAAAACCTAGAAAATAAGTCGGTCAATGTGGAAATCATTGAGGAACCGGTGGAGTCTTACAGTGATGAGGAGCTCGAGGTTGAACAGAAGTCCAGATCTAGTTTTTATGAACCCTCGACATATTTCCAAATCGAGGAGCTAGAAAATGTCCCCCATGACACTCAGAGGGGCGATGATGATGCCATGAAATCCTCCATAACCGGCACAGACCAGTCCAAGGGTGGATATGTACAAGTTCAAGAGGTCTCAAGAGAGAGTGAATCCTCACACTTCTCCCATGACCAAGATTCTCATGGGTATTTTGTCTCCACACCAGATGACAATCTTTCTGAACCTGAGGACGGTGGTGGAATAACTTCATATGGCCATTATGGCATTGTAGATGACCTGTCAGATGAGAGGTATTATCAAGATGAAAGCCATCCCCTGAGAAGAGTGACTGTAGAGGAAAGTGATGAATACAAGTTCCCGTCGGGAGATCGCCTATTTGTCAAAGATAGTTTTCCAGAGTGCATCATTGAAGAAGAGGTTCGTGTCTCACCTATAGTGCAAGAGTCGGTGCTTGAGTTCCTGAGAGAGGACTCTTTGGAGCCCAAAGACCAGCTGAAGGGGGCTCTTGAGAAGCTACAAAGCTCCGTGTCAGGTCCACTGAGAGAGGAGCTGGCTTTCCTCACAAAAGTGAGCAGTGAAAGTCCACAGAATGTGGCTGTCGATGTGAAACAGTCAACTGACAATGGAACTATGACTATAGTTGCAGAGCTAAATGTCTCTCAAAGCCTGGAAGAGTCTGGATTGCTGGATACAGGAGATGATCTGTCTGAAGACCAGATCATGGCAGCTCTCAGATCCTCTAACCTCGGGCTTGAGAAAGCCTTCCAGGGCGGGGCAGGAGGAGGGTACAGCATCCGAGTTGTTGAAGATGATGATTCTCATGGTGGGGGTTTTGATGTCTTCGGCAGTGAAGGAGAATCTACATCTGAAATCACTCAGAGATACGTTAAACTGGGGCAGCCAGAGGAGTCCATCACCTTCCAGATGGACGTACAGGGCAGCCATGCTGAGGGTACCTCAGAGCCAGAGCTGCAGTCTCACATCTTGGAGACGCCAGTGAAGGTTTCTCAAGAGAAAAGAGTTGCAACAATTTACCTTGAAAACCCTTCAGAAGATTGAAAAAGACTTAAGTCAGAAATATTTTCAAACTCAACAGTTGCCAATGTATGACTGTATGTTGAAGTTCACATACAGGAGTTATCCTAATGCTGCAGTCCACACACTGTAATAATGCTGTCATTTCTGCAGTCACACATATCTAAGTGATTTTTGGTGTGCTCTTTTACTATACTTAAAGTGTGCTGCCTAAAGCTTGGAGTAATATTGGAGCAAAATTCAGTTATTTAGTTAAAAATTACCAGATTAATACATATTCTTTGGTATTAACTGCAGCAGTACTAAAACACTCAATACTAACTAATAAGGACTAGATGAACTTACGATTGAAACATCAACATATTGTAGCTATTTTTTATGATAGGCAATACTGATGTGTGTTGCGCTAGTGTGTTTAACCTTTTCATAACTACCAGGTTATCTTCTAATAGCTTTGTTTATCCTCTCTAGATCCCTCTATTTTTGTACTAACCTGTGCTGTACAGCTTTAACAGCCCATTCTGCAGTTTACAGCATACCACAAACCAGGCCATCACTTCATAGCTGTATTTGGCATGATGTTGAGTCCTTGGTCAACATTTTATGTAGACCATCACAGGACACTTGGAGGCACGAGGTGCTGTTCCACTAGCAGAATGGAGCTTTAATTTTTCTTGTGTCTTGGGCACCTCTACAAAATGGAATGTTGTTAGTACGTATTAGATCGAGGAACACAGTGGTTTGTTTTAAGAAGTAGTCACTAATGTGTACAGAACAGAGTGACGCTTGTATAGTATAGTGGGGGTGATAAAAACAAGATGTCTTTTGACATTTGTCTTAAGAAACTTTGAACTAACCGTGGCACTTAAAAGTGATTATTTACTCACAACTAATGGCACATTTTAAATAATTGAAAGAAACAGAATCAGCTATATTTCAACCAAATCGGAGTTACATAAGCAGCGCAGTTTATGAGAAACATGTTTCTACTAAGTGTATGTTTACATGGTGTGTACCAATGCCATACATTTCTACATTACCAAAAGTGAACAATTTAGTCTGAACATGTAATTGTGGGTTAGAAATTCAAAATTGCAGATTGTGCCATTGAGAATTCCAAACATTTCTTTCAATTTGATAAGCAGTAGTCAGAATCTTAATGAGTTAAGTAGGTCTAGTAATTGTGAAATGTAATCACATCCGGTTGTGATGTATGTTGAGTATGGCATGTCCTGCTTGTCCACGTTTGTTGGCCATCACAGTGTTGGCTTGAAGGATTCACCTTTGCTCTGACCTAAGAGTGTGTTTATGACTACGACTATTTTTGGATCATCAGCTTAGTGGCACTGAGCGTTCACTGGGGTTTGTTGTGTTGTGTACTAGCTGTAGAGGCAGAAATGGAACACTATGGTTACACTATATGCTTTGGACTTTTTCTCTAAATGGCTGTATTACTTAGACTTTGTAACTACTGAGCAACATCTTTGCAGATTTGACATTATGTTAAAAATGCATAAATGCAATATCTAACAGAAATGCAGTGCTTTTCTTAATATATTCATTTGAAATAATCACAAATCTACAGACAGAAACCGGAATTCAAAGGATTTGTTGCATTTAAGTGCCCAGATATAGCGGTTTTCCATACATTTTCTTACCTGCAAACAATTTAAACACAAACACTATTACATCGGTGCACTTAAACTGTATATTTATATGTGTGTACACAGTGGAATCTGGATACTATGTGCCATTTCATAGCATGAACAAATTGTATACATAAGCATACAGAAAATCTCTTAAAAAATGTCTGTCAGTGTTTAATGAATGTGGAATGGACAGACCAACATCAATGTTTTTATTGACATTATGATTTGTATTGAACAAATGACAGTTTGCTTTGGTTGACATTGGTTCCAGCCCCTACTAAAATTACTTAATATCTTAACATCATTAAAACATATTGTGGGCATGTCTTGTCTGAGTATTTCTTTAAGGCTATCTTATTTCACCTGATGTACAAAATGACAAAAACAAGTCAGGTTAGTTGACATAATGATCAATTCAAACTGATTTTAGGCAGTGGCAGGTTACCTGCACTATAAAGACAGATACATTTCACAATAAACAGTATATCAGTAGTTCTTGACAAACCTTTAACATTATTGTAGTGACAAAAATAGAAAAGACAATTTAAGAGTCAGACATGGAGTGATCATCGTTACCACTGGGTGGTACAAGTGGAAAAGTGTGAGGTATTGTTTTCCTTCTACCTTGCCTCTGCAGTCTCTCAGCCACCTCTGGTGCCCTGAAAAACAGTACATGGTTGAATCAATAAAACACGAGCTGCATTCGTACACGTCTGTTGTTTCACTGACATGTTGAAACTTAATCATACTACTAAAATAAAACTGTTAATTGCCAATTTATTATCAGGAGAGTGAAATGTCTTAATAGGAAGTACACTTTAATTAACTATAAATATAACTCCATGTTCTGCAGATTTACCGAGCCAGCATGTCCACAGCTTTCTGTATGGCTTTCGTCTTCTTGTGCTGAGGACCATACAACAAACTCTGGATCTTCAGGCACTACAATTAAAAAAAATAATATTGAGAGCAGAGAGAGTGGTCAGTGAAAGATGAGAGGGGCAACTCATACTCAGAGGGGAAGCAACACTTCCTAGCAACATGTGAATGCACTAAACATACCAAAATAACCACTGTAGCGGTCCAAGGTTTATATAACACCTGCGCTGTCCAGTCGGAGAATCAAGTCAATGAGGGGGATCTCCTAGATTTATTGCAAGGACTCTAAACCAACACCCCGGGAATCTGAGGGGTAGGTAACAAATTAGAGACTCAGCCTGAGTCACTTTCCATTCCGTATGTATTTGATTAAATTAAATTAGTGAAATGAGCAAAGATTGCTTGGCTCTATGATGTAAGAAAGTATTACTTGATTTAACCTCCAGAAACGTCAGAACATTTAACAGTAAACACATGTATATGACTTCACAACGTGCGCACAAAGAGTGACAGTGATGTAACAGATATGATAAAAGCCTGCCAGCTATTTCTGCAATCATCATAAATAGCAAGATGTGAAGGGAACTTTGTAAAAGCAGGGAAATAGGGAGTGAAAAGCTTCGCTCTTCACCAGGGAAAGTAAAACACTGGTAATCTGGAACAGATCCATCTGGCCTCTTGAATGTTTTCGCTGTTGCTAAGGTTGATGTAATGGAAGGCCCTTTTTTCAGGAGTACTTCAGAGGAAAGGGGGAATGTCAAATGTGTGTCTGTGTGGGTACCATTGTTCTCTTTGTTTTTAGTAGCTCTTGTGCACAGTATCGACTGTACGAACCAGTTTTCCACTGGAAAAGCAAAAGTTACTCAATCAGAGTGCAACTGGTGTCATGATGACAGCCATAAAAAAACACTCCGGATATATCTGCTCTGTGTCAGTGCACTTTAAAAAAGGTTACTCGTCGTACGTGGTGCCGAAAGACTGAGCCCTGATGTACCCTGTCATACTTGGACCCCCTCTGCACTCAGATAGCAATAACAACACAACACAACATAGCAACCAGGCTCCTTTATTTACAGGCATGTCATTACTAGTATGGAGCAAGCCCCCTTTCGTGGTGTATATCAGTATGTTTAGTTGATGGCAGAAGTGATCTCATGTGGCAAATGTTCAGTCATAGTATTTTAAAAACAAAAACAGTATGTTACATAAGGAATGAAGTAATACATTAATAACTATAGAGGAGAAACATGGCTAGATTAACTTGTGTTGCTGCTCGTTGTTTGATGCCTGTGTGGTCAAAGATAGAAGAATGTCACTTTTGTTTCAAAGGACATGATGGCCTACTAAACTAATTGGGGTCAGTGTCCCTTTAATTGACAGCAGTTAGCAAACTGCCATCCTCTTTCCAAAGTTGTGTTGCCCATCTGTCAGGGTCCATCCAGACTAAAGAAACACAAAGTCACTGTGTGTGATATTTTACACCAGGGAGGGTGGCTCTGCACACTGCACCCTTCCAAGATTAGCATGCGACTCTGATAACACTGAGCTCTAGAGAGATGGTGGAAATAGCTCATCACTAAATGAAAGGGACTCTTTATGTATATTCTCAACAGTCCTCTCGCCCTCTAACTGGTGTAGGCGGCCACACCTGCTGACTCCTGGCGCTTTAATAAAAATTCCCAAAGAGTTTGTCAGGAACAATGTCACGTTCAATGACAGCAGCTACTACTCTGTCCAGCATTACTCATATGAGGTGGTAAACAAGAAAAACATTATGTTTGTTGTGCGTGTTTGGTAACATACAATTACCTTTGTCATTGTCCTGTGGGCCTGGTTCATCTTGCCTTCAGTCATCTCTACACTTCCTATGAGCTGAAGGGTGTCTGCTACCTCAGCACTCAAGTCACCGAATGCAGATCTTTTAGACTGAAGAGAGGCTCTCTGGATCCCCACACACTTCTGCAATAGTACATTAAAAATAGATGAATTATCTCTTACCATCTGCAGAAAGAGTCACATGCTATTGCAAATTGAACCAACAACCTGAGAATTATAGACTCTGAGGTAACGTTTTCGTGGTGCTAATCTATGAAGAAAATGCGCGAGAATAATGAAAATCTGAATGTGGCTGGTTTTAAAAAAATTTTTAGTTTGTGTGTGTCACCTCTTGCTGTCCATTCTCGAGGAGAAATCGACAAAAGTCATCCTGGGCAGCAAGAAAGGCTGGATCCTGTGGACCTACACAGTTCTTGTATGCACTTAGACTCTGCTCAAAGTAGTGACCTGCAGACTCTACAGCAGCATGGGGGAAAACACAAAAAATTATGCATGTGAACTTAATTTATGGCAATAATTTTATAATATTACTGATTCTGGAAACCTGTACTGCTATCATCATTTTCCCCATAAACCCAAGCTGATAATTTTTCACAGTTTCCAGATGTTATGATTTCCATAGCAACCAGAGATGCCTAGAGATTTTTGACAGGGCTGAAGTTGGACATGTCTTCAAAAGACTATTATAAGGCTAGTTTCCATAACACCATCTTAAAGAATTTGACATATAGGAAGACAATGGGATATTCAAGTCCTAATTAACCCCTTGTGCATATTGCTCAGGCCAAGCCTGTTTATGTGAATAGACTCACCATTGTGATGGGGCTCTGCTGCAGCAGAAAGGATGAGGGCCAGGCTGTGGGAGATCTGAGCCCCCTCTAGCTCCTCTGGGTTGTGACTCATAGCAATGGAATGAGCCTAGCAGAAACAACAATGTGAAATAAGACAGATCACGTACCACCAGATAAGAGGTGTAGCAGCATTACCTAATAAAACAGCTTGGCACTGTCTTAAAGAAGGCCTCACATGTTTGTGTATGTTATACGGAAGAGTTGTTTGTGATGTGAAAGTGGTCTAAGTGATACGCTACTTGCCTTGGAAAGAAGCTCTATGGCTCGGTCCAAATGACCCCTGTCCTGTTCAATGACTGCCATGTCCTTATAAACAGCGCAAGTCCTTTCTGGCTTACTACAATCGTTCAGCAATTGCAGAGACCTCTCACACTGGCTCAAGGCTGCCTCTGGTCTGTTCTGTCTCTTATAGACCCTATAGAGCAGAAAGGACGTAAAAACAGGCTGGCTGTTAGAGACAAAAAGGCAAACATAATGATGTCACATGGATGTTGCTCAGTGTTCTCCTTCATATGTTTACAACTTCTATAATTTGGCCATTGTGATAGCATATACTGAAAATTTAGTATGTTGCCTTATTCTGTCCACAAAACATTGGTTGCATGTTAATCCATCATAGAAGAAGGATACATCTTCTGTTTACTGGTGGACAAAATGACTTGACAGTGACCAATAGCCATGTATACAAGCCTATAGTGGACTAGGATATACTGAAACCATTATATCTGCAGTACACATTCCGTAGCTGTCACTGCATTTTGATTTTTCTGCAGGGGATCAACAAAATATTATTTGAAATCTTTTTTTTTTTAAATCCAAAAATAGCATAATTAAAATATTATCCTAAATTTTGCCTTTATTCATTTACGGTACAGTGTATAACAACACACCTGCTACTTCAATGCTATGAGCCTGTTACTTGTTACTGAAGTAATTACTTTGTGTCTAGCCAAAATGAGGCCTTGCAGAGAGGGGAAGACTTTGGCTGATGTCTGCAGTTAAAGCCTGGTGCAGTGCAGACTATAATAGGGAAAAGTTGTTTTACTAACTCTTTTTGGTTGCATGCATTCACAACTCAATTTCCTTTGGGATTAAACTGCTCTTAACCCCCTCAGTGTGTTTGAATTCCCATTCCATGATGTCTAAATTAGGGGATGTTTTTGGAGTCCGGGAGGTGGAGATCTAAGCACAGTACTTGAGAAAACAAGGATAGCTTCAGTGCATCTATAACAATTTGTCACCCAATTGTGTACGTGTTCTTTTTAAGCTACATGTGCTCTTTGCTCTTTCAAAAGCCAGTCTTTTCCTGTCATGCTGGATGGAGTTGCTTTGGCTACTACAGAGCACGAGGGCGGAAAAGTGGATGGTTGCATTATCCACTGCAAGGACACGGGATCCATCACACTGTGGCACTAACCGTCTAATGGACTCTAAATTTAATTCAGCTCTCCAGTGAAGGGGGTGGCCTTTGTCAGAGGGCAAAATGCTCACCACTATACAGTCGGTAGCCACATTACTATCACAAAATAGTACGGGGAACCCCCTTTCAGAAGTCTGTCCACACTGTACAGAGTATACAGTGGTTGTATGTGGTTTTCTAAATGACAAGTCACAACACACATTAAAATCAGTCTGTGGTAGTGTCCCATTTGATTTAAGGGTTTATCTAAGGTGCCTTCCAGTATTATGAGTAAATCAAATGTTTTTACTGTGACCATCATGTGTGGGAACCAAAAATATAAGCTTGCCAGTCTTACGTCATGTTCACAACTCTGGACCACATGAATTTAGGTATTTATGGCTCAGTGGCTATGTACCAGCAGCGCAGGTTACAAAAACACGGTGAAAGCTCATTTCTTCGAATTTTCCCATGAATCTAAGATTATCCTAACGTGCCTTGATGGATAGTAGAAGTGCCCCACCCATAAGTGTTCATTGGGCAGGCACTTCAGGTCCTTTTAGGGCAGCAGAGATGGCTGAAGCAGAGCTACATTCCAGCATGGCTCGAGTCCTACCATTCTGACTGCATGGACAAACAGACACAATGCCTCTCTATCCTCTCATTCACTCTACATCCTTACGCACTTCCTGGTGGAGCAGTAATATGCCACATCCCACTGAAATATACCAAGAGTCCACATTGCTGGGAATTAATATAATTAAGGATTTGTAGATGTGTTGCCAAGCAAGCCACACAGCGCTCTTTTGTAAATGTTTCCAGAAAACGGTTGACGTAAGTTTGCTGGGCTCTCATTTGGAAAATGATACAGTAAGGCCGAGCCAAAGTGAAAACAGAGGGACAAAAACACAACGATCTGCTTCAGCAAAACCGTATGGTGCTTTAAACAAGGCATTTTAACTGATGGGGCTTTTTACTGGGTGCCTCAGGTAGATATGAGTGAAAATGAGATATACTAAACGACCTGTTTGGTCTCAACCGTGGCCGTCTACAGCAGAGTCCCTGCTGGTTTTATTTCAGTCAACTAATCAGAGAAACTTTTACAGCTGAAATACGGGGTGATTGAAAATAGCTACGTTTTTGAAAGGAAATCAACCAGAAACTGGATCCAAGCATGAGAGCATACATGCTGCATACACTATACAGTTATTAGCCTACATATACAATAAGGACAGCGGAACAGTACCACTGCTAACAGTACAAACGCTATTTGCAACAAGCTGGTAAACAGAGTGCACCAATATATGATGCATGAACATGGAAATTAAGCTATGGGTGGAGAGAATTTCTATACATTTTTTTGCAGTTTTATTACAGCAGACACAATGAAGCAAAGAAAAAAAAGTCATCTTAGCAGGTATGGACTGAGAATAAAAGAACACACACACAAACAAAAATGTAAACCTAGCAGTAAAGCTTTTGCTCCCCCTGATAGAAATATCCCAACTGACTGATCACGAGTGCACACCTTGAGAGTGAATCTCAAACTGAGCAGAATGTTTGGACCAGGATCTATAGCTAGAGCTGAGCTTACTTCATTGTTCCAGGCTTTGGTGGGAACATTCCCCTCCATCACAACAGTGTTGACTGACAGAGCTTTAGACGCATGCCAAATTCTTAGTCATCACCTAACAAAAGAGATTTAGTAAGCTTACACACAAGCCAGAGTCTGCACATTTTTTCAATTACACACATCATGTCAACAAACTCTGACTCTCTGAAACAGATCAAGATGGCATAATTTACAAATTCCTATAGCTGTAGCTCACTTCACCCCGGTGCTCTCGAATTGAAGTGAGAGCATTAACCATTTACTGAGTCGAGATGCATGCCTTTGATACCAAGTAGTCGTCTCACATACCAGGATTAACAGGATCGAAATAAACATGAAGACATTAGTAGGATGGTCTAAACCCTGGCAAGACTATATTTTCTTTCCCAGTTGTGCTTCTAATTTCACCACCAGTGATTTAAGCTGTGACAAGTGGATGCTATTTTTTTTACTCCTGGGCCACACAGTTCCCGTAACAGACCATCAATCTGTACTCCAGTTGGTCTTTGTGTAGGTGTCTCCACCATGATCCTTTTAATTCTTTAATCTTTTCCTCAGCACGTAGTACTACCCCTGGGACCTCAGTTGCACAATACCACCATCAGGTTACAATTGTCTATTCTAAAACAGCAGAAACTAATAAATAATATATAAATCAGCAGAGATTTAACACAGTACCTAAGGGCTTTACACTCTCTCAAGCAGCCAAGAAGATTTAGAACAAAGGAGGAAGGCAAAGCTAAAAAGAAATGAATAAA
This sequence comes from Chromis chromis, assembly GCA_900302755.1. NCBI lineage: Eukaryota > Metazoa > Chordata > Actinopteri > Pomacentridae > Chromis > Chromis chromis. The sequence goes on from OMNN01004738.1 coordinate 23,392, forward strand.
AGGCAGAGAGTTTGTTAAGAAATGCTTTAAAAGAGGGCAAATCGTTCAGTTCTATCTGTGCCTCTGCTCCATCAGCGACTGATTGAGTGGACATGCAGCAACCCCACCCATCATGTCTGTAAGCATCATTACAAAACACCCATGCTTAGCGTTGATTGGACTGGACAATAACAGGGGAAATCCTGACTGGATAGGAGGCTGTTTTCAAGAGAACATGAAATAATGGTGTTTATACTAGCATAAATAAGTCAGCAAAAATCCCCCTCTCTGAAAAAAAACATTGTAAAAGGCAGACTCTGTGCAAGGTTGCTGGAGTCTATTGCCATCTTGTGGCCAAACTTAAACAAACTTAAAGTATTGTAGTGAAAACTAGGAGACTTTTAGAAAAACTAATATTTAGAGATAACAGATATTGCTCATGGTCCAGGCTATACTCTGAATCCCCACTGGAGATCTAACCTGTTACTTTTTTTGATTTGGAATAGTGCAAAGTTATTTGTCTCAGCTTGAACATAATACTGGAAGACATTTCAGATTAAAGCCTCTAATCAACTGCATATTTATTACTTTTCAATTTTGACCACATATCTGTTGTGCACTACGAAAAATAATTTCAAAAATAATATTATTATTATATTTTTTTCCCGGGCTACACGGTGGCTTGGTTGTGAGCACCGTCCCCTCACAGCTAGAAGATCCCCGGGATCGCGTCCCGGTTAGGACGGCTAGGATCTTTCTCTGTGGAGTTTGCATGTTCTCCCTGTGCAGCATGGGTTTTCACCGGGTTCTCCGGCTTCCTCCCACAGTCCAAAAACATGCTGAGGTTAACTGATTATTCTAAATTGTCCATAGGTATGAATGAGAGTGTGCTTGGTTGTCTGTCTCTATGTATAGCCCTGTGATAGGCTGGCAACCTGACCAGGGTGTCCCCTGTCTTCGCTCGAGTCGGCTGGGATAGGCTACAGCCCCCCCGCGACTCTACAGAGGATTAAGCGGTGTAGATAATGGATGGATGGATATTTTTTTCCCCTACAACTGTACCTGCATAGACCGGTGGAGATTTCCAACTGAGCCTTTATCTTCTCTTCCTGGCTTATAGAACTGTGTTGATGAAGCTCCTCCAGGATGTGTTCTGCCTCCAGGAAAGAGGATTCTGCCTCCTCCAAAGTTGACCAGTCAAGGACTTTTTCAGCTTTTTATTTGATATCCATGTTCAATCTCATAAATTATAGTCAAAGCTATCATGGAAAGGATATTTGTCTGTAAGAAGTGAAGCTCCTCCCTGTGTGAGGTTTATGCTCAGGAGACATGTGAGAACCTCAAACTTTTCAGGTCTGCAGGAGGTGACGGAGCAGCAGAAAGGTAGCAGCTCTCTGGCCAGGACTGAGTGCTCCTGTGCCTGCAATGCCCAGCCTAGAGAACAGACAACAATGTTGACAAACTGAATAACTAACTGAACGTCCTCTTAACAGCATATACAAAAAGCAATTATTTTTATTACTTGGTGTTTATTAGAGGAACAAGCAAAATAACACATTGAATGAATTATTACGAAAGTAGCTAAATTACTGCGACGCAACGAGACACATGGACTGATCATAATGAGCTTTGTATGTATATATTGTATGGGGTACGCAAAAATAGCTTCAAGTTCAAATCCAGTCTAAGGTAAGGTAATAGCAAATTCTCACTGAACCTTTTTAGTCTTACCTTTGAACTGGAAATATGCTTTAGCCAACCTGACATGGGCCTGGGCTAGTTTCAGGTGTCCCTCCCCGTACACTAGCCTTGTCAGAGCCACACAACGCACCAGATCCTGGATGCAAACATCAAACTGGACAGATACAGTGAATGTCTGTTAATACCGCCTGTCTCTTTAAGCCATTGTATCACACATCAGAAGTCATATCAATATTACACACCCTTACTTCAATACTACCTTCCATAAATCATGAGAACTTGCCTTGTCAACTTTCCTTTAAAAAGTGATAACAGTTTGTCCTTTTTCATCCAAAGATAGCAGCCATCCATTGGATCTAGCTTTCTAGATTTGAGGATTTATATTATTGCATTATTTTGTATCAGTGATAGTGTGTTCAGTGTTATTATTTACCATGTTCTGACATTTTACAGACAAAATAGAAAAATGTCAAAATCAAGACTAATCACTTGTGAGTACATTATATGAACATCAGTATCCTGGTTATGAGCCAGATAAGGCCTTACCCTGATTTTTAAAAATTAAGATACACTAGCTGTAGTATTTTTTACCTGCCACAGTTACATATTCACATCTCTGCCAAGTGTCAGCTGGAAAAGAGTCCAGCTTCCCACGGGCGTCTACAGAATAATCTGGGTATAGCTAATGAATAGATAGATAGATGGATGGACAAACACAAACTGAGTTTTCTCTTTGGATGATGATACATGTTCTGACAGTGTGTCAAACATGACCATGGATACTGCTTCTCTACTCTGCAACTACAATACATCCATTTAGATCTATTCAATCTGAAGTAAGGGTTTTAATTATCTCATTATTGCATACAGGGACATGAATAATCAGTGTCTCATGCTCCATGTCAATGTCATATCCCAAATGCAATCAAGACCACTATTAGTC
>OMNN01004740.1:8331-21849 GCA_900302755.1 Chromis chromis
GAACTCTTTTGGCCATGATAATTGTGTATTTTGTACCAGTGCTAGCTCACAAATTGTATAAACATAAACAGCAATTTGTCACATTCACTTTATTGATTTCCACTGGGGCTAAACAAGATGCAAAAGAATAAATAAAGAAGTCGCATTGTAACTACTATGACAGATATTTGAGTTATGATTTTAGAAGGAATAGTATTTTTTCATTTCTTTTTCCGCTGTAAATATTTCTAAAAAAGGATGATGAGATTTTTGCTGCAGCCTGTGCTAAAAACACATTTTCCCTTATGTCTAGAAAATATCACTTGTAGGCCAGACGTCTTTGTAGCACCACAATGTTTGATTTATATTGTGACAAATTTTACCAAAAAACTGCAGCTCCTGTGATTTTGGATATTTATTTGATCAACTGTTCAGCCCTAATTTATTCTTAACTGCAAAGTCAACAGTAAACTTCCTGCACAGCTATATTCTCCAAGTGTGATTTAAGAGGTTACAAGTGCTGCTCAGGGCACCTCCTCTGACACCTCATAAAACATTTCCCAGCCTGAAGGTTGGGCTGTGAAGGAGGAGGAGGAGGAGGAGGAAGCTCACTATTACACATAAACCTGACGTATCACCCCTCCAGTCTTATGACGTCTTTGTCTGAAATGTTTGCTGCATTCTTTTCTAACCTTTACAAGAGACTCAGTAAAAGTGAGACTCGAGGCCACCTACAAACAAACAGCCAGCGGGGGTAATAATCATGTTTAATTGTGGTCGGGGTTTGTTTTACAGCCAATCTTTTCACACTGTTGTCTACACTGAGTAAAGGTTGAGTGCTGTAGCAAACTAATAATAAAACTAAAACCCCCCACACACATGAATATACGCAATCAACTTTACACTTCTCATTTAGAAGGCTGTTAAGTGAATGATAGCGAACATGAAACAGACACATGAGGGGTAATTCAGATTGCAATAAATCAGAAAGTTTTACTGAAGCCTTATGAGTCACTCTCTGTTATCTTTGCAAATTAATGGGAGGGCTGGTGAGAGATGAAGCTTCGTGTGGGAGGTGGAAGGACTTCTGCTCGTCCATCATTTTTGGAGGAAAGCACCGTGTTAGCACTCCCTTCTGTCCTATTTCAGAGGAACTTTTATGTGTTTTACTCTCATTTTTCTCAAGGTGTGAGAACTCTTCCTTTTTTTTTCGTGTCCTACTTTCTCACAGAGGAGCTGCTAATTTTAACCATAACCTTCAGCTGCTGGTTGTGCACAAAATAATTTTTTCTTGCACTTTCTCAGCACAGGAATCTGTCAAAACCTCCAATAAAACTCTAAATGCAATCTTTGAATTGAGTAAATCCTATGTTTCTGAATGATGGAAAATGTGGGATTGTTCGGCCACACTCACCTCCTTCAGGAAAGTCCTCTGTGTCTCGTCGTCAAAGCGAATCAGCTCCTTCATCACCATCACCTCCCCCGTCTCCCTGTGGGTCACCTTTAACCAAACACAAATCAACTTGAGCAACACATTTAAAGATTATTCTGATATAATATTAACCAAAGTGTTCCACCATCTGTATGTCAGCATGGGAACTTTGAGAAGTCCATGATGTGTTAAAACCACAAACATTCCTCCTCCTTACTGTGTCTCAATGCTGCCATCTGCTGGACACTTTACATATGACTGCATCACATGTGTTGGTATAAAATTAGCAACTATGCCCTCAGATTTACCTTGATGGCCTGACCAAAGCATCCCTTCCCCAGAACCTCTCCATGGATGAGGTCAGATGGGCGGAAGATGCGGTGAGTCCGATTTGAGACGACACGGAGCGACTCCGATCGATTGATGTCCTTCCTCTGGGAGATGGGCGACGCTGCGTTGCTGGAGCCTGGTGATTTGTCAATGCTGTAACTTCGCCTGAGAGAGAAAGATAGATGAAGATGACACAGCAGGGAAGAAGAATATATGATTATTATTTGCTGATACAACATTATCTTTGGGAATTACAAAGCTTTTATCTTTACTGAAGACAAATACAGCAAATAATCAGATCCAGTGCAGTGAAGCCAAAAATAGGCAGCATGGTTAAAACAGCAGAATTTAGAAGGAAGAACACCGTCTATGCTGTCCGACATGCACACAAGATCCTGAAGGACGTCTCACACTTTATTTTCAAACTACAAAACCATCAGGTAGTCATTACAGAGCCTTCAAACTGCCTTTTATTCTAACTTAACTACCACACTGCCAAACAAACACCAGCTAAATCCAAACTCTTGATGTGTGTGGTCTATGCATTTGATCTTCAAGGTTGATCTCTGGATGGTGTTTGTTCTGTTTGTTCTACTGGTATTATTTAACTGATTTACGCAAGGTACAATATGGTGCTCTTACAAGGTACTTGTGTTTGTACATGTAGATGTATTTTTCTTTTAGATAGGAACGGTTTTAATAAATGGTTTTATACATGTATGGCTACCATTAGTTTAAAACTGTAACCCACTATAAAGCTGGTTGCTGCAGTAAAACACAAATTCCGTCATGTCTTACGTGATGATGCGTGATCTCAGGTTGCTGATGTCGGAGTTGGGGGGCTCAGTGATGGGCAGGATGGGGCTGGGGCCCTCTGACAGAGGGGTGGACAGCGGACCGTCCACCTGCTCTTCAGCCTCAGAGGAGCCTCCCTCCCTGCCCTGACTGTGAGGGTCGTGTTCGATGGTGAGCTGCAGCAGCCGACTCGTCTCCTGGATCAGCAGGTCGATCTGGAGAGAAGTTCACCAGAGTTAGAACAGCAGAGGCCTTTATTATGGATGAGGAAATGATTTAATGGGTGAAGTACATCAAAATGCTTTCTAGTACTTAGTGTGGATCGGAGTTGAAACATTTACTGCTGAAAGCTAAACCATAAACCATATAGGTGTTTGAAGCAGGGGGAATAAACTTCATCCATTTTATTACTCATATAGCAAAATAAAAACAATTATTTTAATCCTTATTGACGGTCACAATGGTTAATTGAATATTTAGTCTTTGAGTCTAACAAGCATTTTTCTAGAGTAGCTGGAAGATAAATTTCCTTCCCTAACAACAACTAAATTCAGGACATCGCAATTTCATTTGCATATTTACAAAAAACTCTAATCTTGTAGCAACAAAGACATAAGGCACGCTGCTGAATACCTCATCCAGAGGAACGTTGTGAATCGGCGTCCCGTTGATCTCCAGGATCCTGTCGCCAACATGAATGGAGTTTTTCACATCTGGACTGATGCAGTCTGCATCCACCCTGAATAAAGAGGAACAATAAGCAGAGCGAAATCTCTTCAAACACCTTTCTGCACACGCGGAACATTTTCATTTTAACACAGACCTGAGATCAGATAATTTCGCAGCTTATTTGAATAACAGTGACTCAGATTTTTTTTCTCATTTCCTTTTTCTTTCCAGTCTATTATACATTTTAAATGACTCTCATCTATAACCCTGTCCTCCATTCATAATCCCCCTTTCTTTATCCTTCGTCCTTCACCGTATTAACCTCTCCTATTGTTCCAACTCTTTACTTACCCTCTCTTTTCTCTTTACTTTCAGCTTGCTCTGCTTTTCTCACACTGAAACATGTATCCATAGGGGTGCAACTAACAATTATTATTATCGATTAGCTGTTTTTCTATAAAATGTCACACAACCTAAGTTTACTGCCATAGAGGAGTAAAGAAACCAGAAAATATTAAAATTTAAGAAGCTGGAATCAGAGATTTTAATTTTTTTAAAGAATTACTCGAACCGATTCATGGATTTGTCAAAATAGTTGGCCACTAATTCAATAGTTGATGACTAATTGAGTAATCCTTGCAGCTCTAATATCCATAAAACATGCACGAGACTCACTGGGAGACTCTGACAGTTCGTCCATGCTCTGGACTGTAGCCGTTGGTCGGGCTGAGCGGCTGGTCGATGGCCACAGAGAAACCTCGCCCTCTGCGTCCATTATTTCCCTCGGCAGAGGCGGGAATCGACACCAGTGTGACGGTGTGAGGGATCCGAGAGCATGGCGAGTCCGGCAGCGACACCGGAGTCACGATGGTCTGGTAGTAACAGTGACCGCTGAGGACAGGGAGGAAGAGGAGGAGAGAACAAAGGAAGGAAGAAGGAGTTAGAAAAAAAAGAGGCAGTAGAGCACAGGAAATGGGAATCCTCGTGAGCTTTCAATGAAATCATAAGAGGAACGTCAAGTTCTCGTTGCAACAACAGTTTTCACAGCATCACATGTTGTTGACAAGATGTTTCTGGAGCTCGGTCGTCGGACAAAACTGTGCAGTCATTGTTCTGAGCTGAGGGTCAGCGTGACCTTTGATAAATTAAAATCTGTTTTATGGGTTTGTCTTACAAACAAGACTTTTTCCCCCCAGCAAAACACATGCTGGGAATTCAAGAAAGACCTGTGAAGCAACTATGAGGTCATGTAGACAGCGGTTGTGAAACTTCATTTGACTTGCCTTTTTACAAACACACATTTCTTTCTATGTTATGATTCACTTCTTGGAGATAAGCAGCTGAAGTGTTTCCTGGTTATCTTTCCTGCTTCACCTGAATCAACCCAGCTTGGCAACATGTGAGTCTCTCAATGAACGCAATGAATCATAGTCGTCTTTCATTTTTTTACTCAGAAACGGGACAAAGCCTGTTCTGTTTGAAAGCACAGTACATGGAGGAGGTTTTAATCACTAAAAGCTCTCATAAATAATGCAATACAGAGTTTTTATTTATCATTTAATGTCATACAAAGTGCAAATTAGTGTTTGGTGTGACCACAGATTTTCAAGGGACTTAGCAGGTCAGTTGCTGTAAGAATCTTGGCTCAGTGTCGCTTTGTATAATCTGATAAGGGCTCTGTGGGGTCGTATCATCTGTTGCAGAACTGAAAAAGAACCTTAAACGTTTGCACAATAATGTATCTTTGTGTATTGGGGCTTGTTTCACATTCTGCATTTAAAGACTGCAGCTTATGACAGTCACACTAACACAGCCCTGCAGCTACACAAGTATAGAACAACCTGAACCTGAAACAAAAGCACAGCAAGAACTGTACACAATTAACACTACAAATGTTAAAACAAAGATTCTTCTTTTAGCTTAGTGCCTCCTCACTGATACACTACAGCACATCTCCTCCCCCAGCTTTGAACAACTGTACTTTCATATGTGCTTCTTGTTGAAAAAATTCAGCTGCAAAATATGAAAAGAGCCAAATTTTAAACCATAAAGCTCAAATATCTTTTGCCAACATGTATTCTGTCACTTGTCACCACAGTTTGCCATAACACTGACAAACAAACCCTTTGAAGCCAGAAAGAGGCTGAATAAATGTAAGATTTTGTCAGTCAACTGCAGCTTGGGCTTATTGTGCATTTTTGGTTTCAAAGGGGGTTTCTTGAAATGGATAAGCTCGTGGCAGAAGATGGAAAAACAAGGAACAGTTGGGTAAGTAAGCAGGAAAGCAAAACACCACAAACTGCATAATCTACAAGTTGCCAGTGTTAAAAATGGGCAATTCAGAATTATTTTAAAGCATACACGTCTCATTTCTGCAGCTTTTTGGACTATGATAATCCACTGTGTGCTTTTTTAATTATATATTGCAGGATGCTCACCAGTACAGTTTGGATCTCTCCACCAGAGCGTATGTGTCTCCATCCCCGATGAACGCCCTGCAGTTCAGACAGGTGAAGCATTCTGGATGATACTTCTGTTCCCCTGCGACCTGTCAGAGAAAAAACACATGAAAACGGAAATAAATCCTCTTTCATTTGTTTCCCAAAATGTGCATGTGAGTGATGCACTAGGATGTTAGATAGATTGTTCCCCTGATCTGAAAAGAAATCACTTGAGGGCAGCAGTGTTTTGGACGTGACTGGAGCGACATGAGGCTTTTACAGCCGGTCTGGGAAGTAGGGCGAGGTCCGGTCACTGAGGCTAATGCTGAGTTACAAGCTCAGAGATTGCGTTTGCTGCTGCCAGATCCCCTCCAGAGCTTGGTGCAGTTTTGCAAACAAGGGAGGAAAATTGAGTTATGGCCAGAAAATACAGAGCAGGGAATGAGCAGATAATTCAGCCTGGCAGATCCGAGGATGATGCTCCACTGGCAGTTTGAGCTGCTGGTAATCTTCAGACCAAAGACAGTTAAAATGACAAGATAAATCAAGCAGTAACATTCCCCCTTTTTTTCACTCATTAAATCTGCGTGTCCTCGCTTGTTGTGACTTCAATCGACTAAAACCATTGATTAAGCGGCCCTCACCTCCGCATATCATTATCGACCCCCCTTTTTTTAACTCCTTCAGGTAATTTGGCGCCCGTCTATGCAAATGCCCGACCGACTCAAACACTTAATGACATGTATGGTTAAACATGTTGAGCGCCATAGGTCGAGTGCAGTGAAGCTGTTTTCTCCCCTGAGGCTGTGCTTGTGGTTGCAGTTTTTGCTTTGAGTGGCGAAAAATTTTGGAGGGAGTGGGGCCCCTTGACAGCACTCTTCAACTGCAATGATCTGCATTGCTAATGCAGCACAGCAAGACTAAGGAGGGGCACTGTATGGAGGAGAGCTGGACAAAGGATAATCAATCTAATGCAGAAAGAAAATCAAAGAAAGTGATAGTTTTCTCTACTGTAATTGCATTCCAATCAGTTTCTCTATTTTCTGATATTTTACAAGTAAAACAATTAATAAATTAGGGGAGAATAATCAGCAGAGCAATTGATAAACTAATAATAATCATTAGTTAGTCATTAGTTAGTAGTCTTACAACACTTTTTTTTTTATCATTTAGACTAAATGTCTGACTTGCTTTTATCAAACCAGCATCACTGCAGAATCAAATACAATCTGTGAACAGCAAACAGCAAAAGATAATTAAAGCTTGGCTAACATTTGCCCAAACAGAGAAGCCACATCTGAATGGGTGGCAAACCTGCAGCAAAAAGGGAAAAAAAGAAAAACTGTGACAAAACGGGAGAGAATGTGAAGATCAAAGAATCAATAAATTCCCTGTCTATAGCCATATGTCTGCAGCCCCACCCTCCTGGGAGAGCAGCAGCGAAACCACGAGCGCTCGCAAACAGATAAACACATGTCGAGGGGCCTCGGGCTGCAGCCAGGAGGACACTGCAAAAGCATATTAATTAACAGCTTCTTCCCCTAAATCAGCTCCTTGCAGCTAAATACCCACAAAAGATGCCACCGCTTGGCTTTGATACAATAACATCCTGACTTGTTTGTATCTTTTGAATCGTTCTCTTCCTGCTTTTTAAGTAAAAAGCGAGAAAGGGTGCATCTGCTGCAGGCTAAAGATACAGAATTGTAGACGAAGAACTTAGCAGAGAGAAAGCCAGAGTAGAAAACAGAAATGTGTTGGCTTTGTAATGGGCAAGGGGCCTGTTGACCTATTTAATTTCTTTATTTGTCCTCTAAGCAGCCTCATAAAAATGACTACGGCTTGAAAGCGACACTGAGAGTAAACACAACAAAGGAGGAAGCATGAAAGGAGGATGAGTAAAGAGAATCTAAGGATTTAACCCGTTAGATCACTATGAGGCTGGAGGAAAAGTGAAAAGGAGCAATTTTATCATGATTTTTTGCACCACATTTGTCCGTGGATAGCTGTTGATTTTCTCCCTTTGTGTGTCACCAAGGTGCAGCCCTACAAATGGGAAAGACAAGAAGAGAGGACAGCTGGACGGAGATGAAAAGGGTGTGTGTCTCTGCACGACCCGGCACTGTGGCGGCCATTTGCTTGCCATGCAGGCCTGATTCACACACACACCCTCTTTAAAACCACATCTGACAGGCGACAGCTGCTGCCCTCACATTTAGGACATGCTTCCTCTCCTCAGTGTGGATCTAAACACAAATACTGCATGCAAAAATACAAATGCTGCGAACTATAAGGAAAATTATCACTCTGCGATATCAACCACGTGACCGACAGCTTTCAAAAGACAGATTCAAGAAGCATCACGTGTATAAACGCATCAGTGGTTCCACTTCTTATCCCAACATCATGGCTGTGTGTGTCCTCAAGCGTGCTACATGTGTATTAAATTCACTGTGTAGTAACTCATCATCATGCTCATGAGCGTGTGACTGTGTGTTAGCTGTCATGTTGCCTCGTGGCCTCTTCTAGGGACAAGAAATGGAACTGTGTGTCTCCCTGAAGGAGTCAAGTCCACGGGGTCCAGGAGAAACCGGGTCAAGTTGGAGCACAATGTTCAGCTACTCTCAGTCTTGTAGGCAACTTGGCTTAAGAAACAGCGCAAAGTGTGTTTATGATTAAACCCTTAACTTTAGAAAAAAGGACATCTTATTCTAGTAATTCTCTACTGTTTTTGCTCAAGACCCCTTAATACAAAGTCTACTACTCTGGTATTTCCATGTCTAAGAGTTGCTGATGGTGGGTTGGTAAATCAGTTTAAAATTTTATGTATGAAGTCTTTTCTAAGTAGTTATGAGCCAGCTAGTTTCAAACGACTGATTCACAAAACGACTTAACCCAACAGCGTAAATGAACATCTTATGAACCCCAAATCGCCAGTGAGAACGAAACATATCATCTTCAAAACTTTATCAGAGTCAGAAACTGTAAAGATAGAAAGAATCATCAGACTTTCCAACAGTCCTTCGACAGGCCATTCAATTAGAAAATGTAACCAAGTCTAAGCATAAAATGTGATATTTAATCAAAATCACCTTAATCTATATGTCTCCTTTAAAAATGTGTCAAAAATAAACAGTTCGCTATAACCAGGTTCTGTAAAAAACAAAAAAGCTTTATAGCACCATCATGAAGCCATGACTGACTCAACTGCAACCAACTGTCACATGGCAAAAAATTTAGGGGCTTTTCATCTGAACTGGGCTGAACTGCAAGCGGTGTTTACACAAAGCAGCTAGGAGACAAGCATGGCAACAATTTGAAAGTAGTAATATATGAATAGTATATGGAGCCACCATTTTCTCTAGTGTTATTTATATCTTTGAGCACTTAGAAAAATGTACATGTTGATTTCATATTTCTTTTATGATTTACAGCAGTACAACTGTGTCAAACTGCACAGAAGACATTTTTGAGTTCTCTCTACTTCTAGCCATGGTTGTGCTGTTTCCATAGAGGACTTTATATTGCAGAAAAATGTGGCAGGAGCAAAAAACACCCAGAACTGCTTGGAATTCAGAGGCTTAAAGGGAATGACTGATGTAAACACAAAGTCACTGTAGCGTCACAAACTTGTAATATAACTGCAAAAACACAGTAATACCTACATTTACAAATGTAAACATTACTTTTGTTATGCATACAAGTGAACGCTTTTGAGATTCAGAGATAGCATTCATGCAGAATGAGTGGAAAATATCATGTATCATTACATTAAATGTATATTAAGAACTGGATTTTAAGGCTGTCTTATATTTCACGAGAAAATCTTGGAGAAAAGTTATTTTAGGCCTTGTCCACACAAATATGGATTGATTGCAAAATTAAGCTTTTCCTCGAGGTTTGAGTCTCTCATCCACATACAGCATAAACAGTATTTTAGGTCACTTAACCGACATTATGTGCTCTAGGTCGCTTTGTATAAGGAGTCTGAGCCTGAAACAACTGCTTATATAGAATATTCTTATTTGGTATTTGACATATCGTTGATGTAAGCTGGCCTGACATGCTTATTACACAGGTTGTAGTCATTTTTAAGGAGACATTTTGTAAAACAGTGGTATCGAGATAGTTTTTTGTTTTACCATGGGGAACATATTTGTCTATAAAATAGGCATATCAGTGTGGGCAAGGCCTTGGTGGCAGAATGTTTCTCCTCTCGTTTGTTATTCTACTAATCTTCTAGTAAGGCCTTGCAGCAGAAGGATTTGACGGTTTCTGGCCACCATGTAGTTTTATTTGGAAGTTGACAACATTTACTGTGATCACTACTTAAGCATAGCAGACCACTATCATTAGTCAGCTCACTGTCTGCAGTCTTTGGGTGTGGAAAAAAAACCAAAAAGGTAATGGTAGGAAATTAAGAAGAAGCTGCACTAGACGGCTTAAAGCGTTTTGTAATTACCTCCAACAGGCACCAGTCAGCAACAAACACTGTGGGTTTGATGCATCAGGGCCCTTGAGCTTCATTTGTTTTTGAAGATTTATATGTGCGACCTTAAGTTGGCTGTGGAATGTGAACGGGCCCTTCAATGCCATTTTGGTGAAATTTATGGCGGTCTAATGATCCCAGCGACACTAAACAGCCAAGAAGCATGTTGGTAATAAGTCAGAGCTTCTTGATATCTTGACCATGTGGACTTTTCCTCAACTGATGTCTGAGTAATCCCAACTTTAGACATCATAATTATCTTGGACATTATGTCAGAAAGACTTGAACCGGAAACTGTGGAGGATCGGAAGGGATAATTACTCAGATAATTAAAAAAAAATAGTAAAAAATGTTTGACTCTGGGTGTAAACAGTTCACAGTCTCTCACTACTACTTCTTAGTTTCTCTTTATATTTGTCACGTTTCAAAGCTTCTATTTTTCCCCCCATAACATTTTCAAAGCGTTTCACATTTTCCTCATGACTTTTTCCAATTTCCTCACATCTTTTCGCATTTTCCTCCTTGATTAAACTCGGTAATGAGAGCACGTGCATGTCGACCTTCAGTAGTGAATAGAAAGATAAAGAGCAGCAACACATGCCAATGATTAAATCACAAATAACAGAAATCACTTCAAATTGGCGAGACGATTTCATCTGGGCTCAAAATAACAACATCTAGCAGCTGAACACTTCTCCACAACCAAAGAAAAAAGCAGACTTGTTGGACTTAATCATTTAAATAAGGCATGTGTTGTTATCAATAAAGTAATTGTGAGTAGTAGGCAAGGAAAATGGGCTAAACTATTGCACAGAAAAAATGCAAAAATGTCACTTTTTTGCTTTTGTTGCAAGCAAATTCACTTACAAATTGTACGCTGTATCTTTTAATTATACATTCAGTGATATATTTGACTTATCTGATAACCTGTTAATGGAAATCTGTTGCTTCTGGGATGCTTTGGATAGCTTATCCACAGTGTGAGTGCATGCATGTGTATTCATATGCAGGGCCGACTCATTATGACCCCGGGCCCTTCACCTCTATAAACACCAGTGGGACCCTCCAACTTCACTCTGCTCCGGCTAAATGTGGAACAATGACCTCATATCAACAGTGCAGAAGGTGCTTCTGAATGGCCTCCCTAAATTATGGGCAGATCTGGCTCTGCTTAACCTCATGTTTGATGTAATGAACTTTAATCCAAAGCCTCCTTCATTGGCGAAACTCAAAAACACGATCCATATGTGACTGAGGTCACAGAATCAGCTCAAACACTGTGTTTAAAAAATGACCTCATGTGGATGTTTTGAAGAAATAATTAAAACAACACGTGCATTTGGTACCCAATACTCTCTGTAGCTACAACTGGGACCAGAAATGTGTCAAAGGGAATTCCTCGGGCTTCAATACACATTGTGTGATCATGATGTTGCTTAAAGCTGCAATCAAGACTGTTTGAGGAGCAATAAAGTGGAAAGAAGAAGTGACCCTGCTTGCCAAAAGCCCTCATAGACTTTCAAGCTACAGAAGACATCATTTAGGCAAATACAATTAGACCGAAAAGCCTGAGAGAGAAGACAGTGGGTCACATTGATGCTCTCTGAATGGAAACCCCCTTCTGCCACAAACAGTACAGTACCACAGTATACACAGGCCTCCGCTTTAGAAACACTGTTAATGCATTCAGCCTCTTTCGTCCTCTCTGCAAGTCTCACATGGGAAAAAGAGGAAACAGTTTACAGCGTGGCCTGTATGTGCTGAACATGGTGAATAAAAGTCATCTATCTTTGAATCAGACTTTTATCTGAGGAAGAATGCTCTCTAAAAATAGCCCGCGTGCCATGGCTCATCAGTTTTTCATGACATGAAAAGAAAAAAAAGAGAAAAGAACCGGAGCGGCGTACAGAAACAGAGCAGCGGATCTGTAATTACAAAGCAATACAGTGACCCACTTTCAAAGGACGCCCAAAACACAGGATTAACTTCAGTTTTGCATGGCAATAAGATGGAAAAGAGACTCTGCAGAAGCAACCGGCGAACCATCTGAAGTGGCCTTGAGACCTGCCTCCCTGCCTCCTCACCGGCTCATGAATACTGTACATCACCCATCAGAAACCCCGTAACCCAGAGCAGCCTCACCTTCTTATCCCTTTTCCACAGCCTGAGACAGCAGAAGCTCCAGAAAAACAAATCTCCCACCATGTCAGCGAGAGCCGGAGTCTCTCTCCTCGCTGTGTTAGTTCATTCTACTGAGGCAGGCGATTCCCCCGCTGTCACAACAAAACAGTAGCGGCGTCCAAAGCCGGGCAGAGAGAGGCAGGGAGCTGAAGGGGGAGGAGAGAGAGAGAGAGCGAGCAGCCCACGCCTTTGCAGCTGAGCTCATCTCTGAATCAATGTCACTCCTCCTCGCTCTCCCCCCTACCACCCCGCCTTCCTCCTCTCTCACTTTTGCTATGACCTCATCGTTTCCTGTTTGGCCCCGCCCACTCTTGCACACGCGCCAGCAAGCCGGCTTCTGCGAACACACACCCCTCCTGCTCCTCCCCCCTCTGGTGTCTTCAGTGAATTCCTCTCCCCTCCACTTCTTCTCCCATGCTGCCCCTGTTCCTGCAATCTCATTTCGAAACCAGTGAAAACCGGCAGGGTGACAGTTACAGGCTCGACTTGTTGAATGTTATGTGAAGGAAACGATACGATGACCTTCATTAACTCCTACAGCTATTTATTTTGCCATACTAAATTAGAATAAAAGGTATAAAATACAATATACAGATGGTACACTGCTGTTTATACGATAAATAAGTAAATAATAATGATAATGATAATAATAATAACCTGATAAGGGATGTAACTAATAATGTTTTTCATTATCAATTATTCAATTATTTCCTTGTCAGAAAATAGAGAAAATTGCCATCACAAGTCCTGAGAAGCCAAGATGGTGTCTTTAAATTGCTTGTTTAGTGTATAAGAATCACCAAAACTCAAAATTTTTGAGTTGCAATGATATAATACCATCTAAAATAATATTTAAAACTCGTAAACGTAGCAGATGCTTATATTTAAGCATTTAAAAAAAAGAACATTTTCTTCATTTGTCATTGTGCACTTACAACAAAATTATATGCACACCTTTTCAAGTGCAAAACAGTAAAGTGCATCAAGTCAGTGGTATGTAGGTATATAAATAAATAGACTTAAAAAAAATGCTTCTAAAGTAACTATAAAAGATTATTTTAAAAGAGAAAGAAAGATTCTAAAAAGGAAAAGAAAAACAAACCACCCATAAAAGACATTTGATAATGCACATTTTCAGGTTTTGGCAGTGTTAAGTGCAGTTATGGCTGAAAGAAGCTGAAACCTTCAAAATATTATTAAATTTT
>OMNN01004747.1:4686-25403 GCA_900302755.1 Chromis chromis
GACTAATACTGTAAGTTACTCTGGTTTAAACAAACTGTGCACGACAAAATAAATCCAAAATATTAGTAATGAATGATTAGTTTTGTGCCACAACAACCCATGTACACTTGTATTATTATATTGGCTTACTGTTTTTTTGTTTTACTCCAATGTTTTTTTCCCCATGTATTCTCTTTAATTCTAAAGTGAATTGGGGCCATGCTGCAGGGTGATTCTGCACTTTAAATGAAACTGATTGATTGAATTGAAGTGTTGCTCAAGAAGCCAAGTTTTCTGTCCAAAGCAGCTTTCATCAGTGAAATTGCCCACAGAATGCGTGTGAATATATATACGGGCAGCGAAGCCCACGGTTTTCAGACTGGATAATCCTATCTCATTTATGCAACCCTCATTAGGTTCTTTGCTTGTTTTGTTTTTAGGGTTTTGCCAGTTGTTGTTTTCACAGCTGATGTGTGGTAAACAGATGTTCTATTTAACAGGGTGACTCACTCACTCACCTGGCAATCAGAGAGGCATGGAGACCGGGAGAGGCAGATCCCACACTCTCTTGTTCTTTTATGGAGGAGAGAAAGAGAGTGAAACAGGATCAGGTAACAAATCCTCAGTTTTATGTAAATGGATTATAGAGGTTTCACAGCCACTGCACCTAAAAAAGAAAAAAAAGAAAAAAAAAGAAAAAAGACAATCCTTACAAAACACCAACCCCAAAAAACAAAGGGACACAAGGGCATGTTGTTCAGATGCACAATTTCACATGTTTAAATGAAAATAAACTGGTAAATAAATAAATAAAAACTAGCGGTTTAAGTGAGTGCATAGCAGCTCTTGCTGATAAAGGTGCTTTTGTCTGAACACTGTTTACATCTTGCAGTGGTCTGCAATGTTGTGCCCTTGTGATTCCATTGCACAAGATATCAATAAAGTGAATGTTTTATGTGTGAGCTTGTACATTGATGTAGAATCTTGACAGTTTTTTTCCCCCAATATGGCATCAACAGATATCCTCCAGGGAATATGAAAGGAACTGATTGTGTGCAGGGAGGAGGAGGAGGAGGAGGAGGGCAGGGTCTGGTGTTAAAGTGTTGATAGCTGATGAGCTACACTGCAATTGCTGTCAACAATCTGCAAAAAAATTACAATTTAAAGGAAGTGAAGATATATCATTATGTAATCTATATACTTTTATTTCAAGCACATGGCCAGGGTTTGAATTTATTTTAAACACGGCGATTTTACAAACAAGTCCATACCTTTTTCCTGTAGTGGTACCAACTTTAGACCTTAAAAGTCAAACAGTTAACTGCAGCCATAGCAACATAATGTGTGCTCATTTCAAGCTTGACAAGTTGATCTCTACTGTCTCTCTTTATCTAAATGTTTGTTTATTTTTTTTGTAAAATCATTCTTGCATTTTGATGAACAGCTGACATGTCTTTTCAATTATCAAAGTCTATAAAAACATGAAAAAAACATGTATATGAAGCAAACACATCACTGGTCTCTGTGCTCTCGGCAGCTCAGCGAGGCTACAAGTAGAGAATAAATGGAAGATCTCAGCAGGGTCTTACTTTAAACAACCATTCCATCATCCTTACTCCATGTCCTCCATCTGAACTCATTCTCCTCCTTGGTTTCCAACATCCTTTCCATCCTGACTGCAGCGCATGTGCGGTGTGTTTGTACGTTTATTCGATTTAGATTTTTGATTTCGTTTCATTTGCAGCTCTGATTCCAGCTCAATTCTCTACTTGCAAAGCTGTCACCATGGATACATGCTGTGTTGCGACCTTTTGGGGTCAACCTATGATGTGCTAAGTGGTTGGTATACACTAAGCACTGAAGATGTGGCTTAGTGCAGGGTTGTGTTCACACAAAGGAACACACACACACACACACACACACACACACACACACACACACACACACACACACACACACACACACACACACACACACACACACACACACACAAGCATCCACTTGCTCTCACTCCCAAAGTGCAGCATCCACATGCACAGACAGGCCAGGCTGTAACCTTCGCAATGTTTTAGCAGTGCTTACAAATTCAAATCAGGAAATGACAGTAGTGTCCTGGCAATAAACCTTGTTTACTAAAATCCTTCCAGTTAGACCAGCTGGAAGAAAAAAAGGAGATGTTGTCTGTGAAAACGCCAATCTTAGGTTACTGAGATTTAACACCAAAATTACACAAAAGAAGGTTTCCAACCAACCGAATGATCTAAACTGACTGCATTCTGCCAGAGGTGCTTGTCTCCACTCTCGTAAAACCCCTGGCTGCCAAATGAAGCCTCTGGTTTCACAGGAACCAAAAGAATCTGAAATTCATGGAGAGAGAAAGGGAGGTGGATCTGTGCAAGGATGCTGACTTGTTGTTTATTAACAGTGAAAGAGAGAGGATTCAGAGCTTATATGTGGGGGAGTTTTGAGTGGATTGCTCAGCGTCTGCTGATTTTAAGCAAAAACATGGATGCACTTGAAGATGAACCTGCCTGCACAAAGTCTAGACACCATTTCCTGTAAAAAAATAAATAAAATAAAAAATCATTTGTATGACTTATGGCAAGTAGTATCAGACTGATAAACTGTAGTCAATGAATTTTGAGCTTCTGATATGTCTGTATTATATCATGATAAACAGTATATCATAAACATGAAGTTGCAGTAATCAGTATTTTTTATATTAACATTGGATCAGATTACTTTGTGTAATGAGGAAGAAGCTGTTTATGTAGGGACAAATCATTTCTGAATTCTCACCTGCCTCTTTCTGTAGACTGGTGGAGACCAAACTTGAGTTAAAAAGTTAATATTTGAATTAAATTCACAAGTGGCCACAAACTACAAATAAATACTAACGTTACCCCATTTCTGCAGGATGTGTAAATAGGCAGCTCTTTGCTAATATTCATTACCCATATGATGATAATATGTCAATTGTCACAATTTGTTCCACTGCCCCTGTGTGGCCTAAAAATGTAGGTAACATTTCTTAAGTTTTGGAAAACAGGTTAATCAACACAAGGATTTAAGAAACTGAGCTGTTCATTTTTTTAAAATATATTTTAAACACTGAACTATTAATCAAAAACAACAGAGATTTTACCTGAAATGGCTATCATAATTAGTTTTAGTCATGTAGCATTATTTAATGTGACAATTCTGTTTGTTCTGGCCCTCCACTCTGGCTCATTCTTTCACCTTCATAATGTCATCTTCACTACACCGCTGCCTACATACAATGCTAGGAGGAGGATGAGAGGCAGTTTAAAGGGATCGGTGCGATTGAAGAGTCCATTAAAAGAAATGAGGTGGGTGTTAGTTCACAGGCAGTGCGCTGCTTCACAAAGGTAAAGATGAACTGTGATTCATGTTTTAATGAGTCAGCCTTCACCTCAGCGGTGTAAAAGTTGGAAACACCAACCTTGAGAAATACAGGGAGCGCCATTAAAAATGCACAACTTCCTCCTTTTGTAATTATGTATTTTGGACTGCTTTTCAAAAAAAAAAAAGTGATTCATATGCAGCTTCATGAGTACAATGAAGGTGCAAGCAAACTTTTTTGTAACAAAGGCCAGTAAGTTTTTGAGGATCTGGGGGAAATTTACAAAATACATTATGAGAACAACAACAGTGTAGTCATGTGCTGCGACAACATCTCTGAATGCTACTTTTTTTTTTGCTATGCACGTCATGATTTTCTCTCCTCTCACCAGTCTTGCTATCTGTTGCATTATAAATGTGCTCATCTCATATATTAGTCATCAAAGACTGAGCTGGATTCGTGCCGGAGGGAGGGGTTGGTGTTGGGGGTCGCACAAATAGGCAAACCCACACATGTGCGCAACCAAATGGGAAAACAGTCTTGTGGGATGATGGTGATGTGATGAGTCACTCAGTAGCAAAGCCATCTAGACGGAAACTTTACACCACAGTTTCCATCATGGATCAGAATGTTTCTGTATACTTAACTCTGCCAGCTCCAAACACATTCACACATTCTTTTTGTCTGATGGCGTGGATTTAATTAAATACCCACACAGTGATCTTTCAGTCTGGCTTTGTCACGCACTCCTAAATGTGTCTTTTTTGTGTTTGTTTCTGTCTTGGATTTTTGTTTTCCTACTGTTTGCTCTGTATGTGAGCACTGGATTGTAGTTGCTTTTGTTTATTCACCCAAAAGAGGTTCGGTCAACTGCACAGATGCTTTCTGTAACCGTATGGCCCCAAGCAGGGAGTGCATCTGATCATTTTGACAGTTTATCTTCTTCAGGAACTTCATTTTTTTCCCCACAGGCCCTGTCTTTTTTCTATTGTTTTATACATCAGTGAATCGGAGTCATAAAGCCTTGAGGTAAGCACAAAATTTTGGCTCAAGTTGAAAGATTTTCAACACGCATTTTAGAATGACTTTACATGAAAAAGGCTGCCTAGAGAAGTTGCTTCAGATTCAGTTTGTGCACACTTTTGTGCCCCAAGGGTAAAAAAAAATCACGTTTCATATTTCATTAATTAACGTAGCCTTCATGTTTTTGTCTTCTTTTTTTACAGTCTTATTACTAAAACATGTTTGCGTCATTGCTTTACATGAAAGTGAAGTTTAGAGTAGAAAATATAATAATTTCACTTAATCACCACATAAAAACCTTCAGTGAGACGTAAAGATGACCATGTAATCAGTATTTTCATGATGGGAGTTCAGAGTGAAGGTATTTTCCATTTCATCTTGAAAATGTAGTGAACAACATTGAAGACGTGGAAACTTTAACTTGATCTTTGCATACGTTTAGGACACTATTTCATAAAGAGACAGAATTATGTAAGACAGCACAAATCCACAAAGGAACTGTGCTAAGTTCTCCAGATGCTTGGAGCAAGCTACCTGCCAAATACTCTGAACCTAAAAAACTGTGCACAAGTGTTCCTGGGAGAATCCTGTCGCGCCCGCTCTATACTGAGCGACAATTTCTTAAATCACTAGTCAATGAGCAGTGAATGTAGGGACAAAGTGAGTACAGAGACAAAATAGACACTAAAGACTTTTACTGAGATAGAGGACTCGGTCCAACTGAAATCAATGTCTGTGGAAGTGGAAGAACATTAAGGAGGGCCAACTAGGCAAGAAGAAGCTAAAATCAATCTCTGCTAACAACACAGAGAAATAGACACATTCTCACAAATGTGACAGCCATAGTGTCACACAATAGTGGGATAAAAATGCAGCTTTGCATCAATCAACTATTGCTTTTTATCATGCCAAAATGCTGCTCATTGTCCATGTATGCAGGATTAATAATGAGCACTAATGGAGTGCTATTTTTTATTCAAGTATACTGTAAACATAACTAATAACTACAGATCTCCTAGTATGATTTATTTAACATTTACTAACAGGCGAGGTTAGTCACAGCATACTAGGTCTCTAAACACACATCACCAGCAGTCAGGTCAAATTTGCAGCAAAAAACAAATAAAAAAATCTTGCTGATATGGCTGTGGACTTTGCTATTTTTGTGTCAAAGGTAGAGGCTCTACGTGGACAGACGGTGTTTTATCTTAAGTCAGAAACTCAGTATTGACAACTGAGCAACACTGAACATTCAGAGTAAGTTTGAAATGTCCCTTAAGAAGGCATCAAGGTGACTTTTGCTTTATATTGTTGTTGTTGTTTTAAACTTGCAAATTAAGGCACTTCGGGTTGCACAGAACACCAACAAACAAATCCTCTTTTCAAAATAAAAGTCCCCTTATAGAGTGAAGACAGTTTCCTCATGTGCCCTTTGTTCAGAAATGTCCCTGTTTCCTCAGCATTTTATCTTGATCTGTCCCTTCCCTTTTTATCATTTATGACATTGAGAAGTCATCCAAAAACAAGGGTTTCATTACCTGGCTAATTGTCACACTAATGAGGAGCTTGTTTATCTAGGAGGAGTAATTAGATGTGTCATTTAGCATCAATTAGACCCATGGCTTTTTAATCTGGCATTAGGATGCAGCCAAAGAGAATGTTCCCATGCCTACTCCAGGCTGGACACAGCTATTATGAAGGATGTGTTGCACAATTTGCCTTAAGACAGAGGGATGAGCACTCCTAATCTGAGAGAACAGAAAAGATATTGTGGCGCTTAGTCCAAATATTAACAGAAAGAGCATTATTGAAAGCATTACGTGCATACAGAACATAACATGCACCACATGGAGTTCAGGTAGGTAAAGCTCCATCAAGGTGTTTGCTATTTATAGCAAATAGTTATACAGTTAGATCTGATGGGAAAATGATCTGCTGTCTGCTGGAACTCCAAGTAGTGACAAGAGTTCTGTTAAGAGCACTCCCTACTAATAAACACATACAATAACATTAAATCTTAATTTCATGTTAAGTTAACAACACAAACTACCACATAGGAAGCAAATGGCCTTGGCATGAGTGTGGTTGTCCAACACGACCTTGATAAGTGGCAATTTCAATGTCCAGCCTGGACACCTGAATGAAATAGGATTAAATGTTATTAGTTTTGAATGCTTCAGTAAGCATCTGGTGCCAATCAGCCAAAAACAAGTGCGAACCAAAACTAATTGGATTTGTGGCATCTGGGCCACAGTCTCTTTGCTAACATATGCACAAGATTTGGAAATAACAATAACTTGCTTTGTAAAAAACACATTAAGCACAAAGTCTAACTGCAACTATTATAAATGTAGTACCTGTGGGTTGAACACCAGCTGCTGTGTGGTCATTCTCCAGAAAAACACTTTCAAAGAGTTGTATGCACTAAAACAA
The DNA here is from genome assembly GCA_900302755.1 of Chromis chromis. Taxonomy (NCBI): domain Eukaryota; kingdom Metazoa; phylum Chordata; class Actinopteri; family Pomacentridae; genus Chromis; species Chromis chromis. The sequence goes on from OMNN01004747.1 coordinate 11,486, forward strand.
ATTGAAGTTTCTTTAAAAAATATTGCAATGGATAGTTTAATTTATCAGTAAACTACATTTAAAGTGGGTTTGTCAGATGTATAACTGATGTTATTGTGTGGTGGATGCATGTCTAAGCATTGAGAGTTTTTGCACAGTGCTGTATATCCAGTGAACTGAGCAACTTATGCCACAGAGATTTTATCATATATACATGTATATCATAAGATTGTGTTTTGGAGAAGACAGTTTTTTCTTCTTCTTATGAATGTAGCATTAATAGTGTGAATGTGACTATCCCCCCTATGTGTGACCAAAACTATCCGAGCTTACCATGAAGGAAAAATTACAGTGCAGTAATTACAACGTGTGAATGTGCAAAACAACAGTCATGTTTACATCCCTATTAAGCCGATAAATAGGTCTATAATAATATGTTTTATTTATGTAACACTTATTTTCCATAGCTACTGCCAAGAACATCAGCAAACACTAAGCAAAGACACTGAATCGCAGTAAACATAGGAATCCAAAGACCACACTGACACGCCGAGCAGCTTCACGGAATCATGATCCCTGGCAAAAATAAAGCCTTTGTCACTGTTTTAAACATCCCACAGCAGAAGAAGAAAACCCGCTGGATGGGGAATTTGAGGCCAACAACTGATTTCACAAACAAGATTGCGGAACACATGGGAATTACTTTCTTCACAGAACATTTCTGAGGTGACATCATTAGACTGCTGGCAGGCGATCGCGCTTATAAACTGCAATAAGTTTTTTGGTGTTACAGCTGGAGCATGGTAGCAGAGCAGAAGATGTCACAGGGCCTGCAAGAGTGCATTGGATTTAAGTTGCAAGCAGCATATCAAACATGTCAGGTGTAGTGTTTTTGATATGGTCACATAATAATATGTCAAATCTTTTTTTTTAAATTAAACTCCCCTAATGTTAGGCTATTTGTTATTTGTCGATAAGGTTGCAGAAATATATGTGGGATTATGCATATTTTGGTGCTGATTAATACATCTGCTGCTAAATTGGTATTTGGCTGTGTGTTTCCTACAAATAAGCACAGCCCCTACAGGCATGGTTGACCATAATATCTGTCAGATTAGGTCCCTGTGCTATTAGAAAAAGGTGCTGCGAAAACTGTCATGGTGGACAAATAGACAGACGACAAAAAACACTATTAGTATATTACATGCTAAGATCCTGACAAGCACGTAACCTGCTTTACAGAGAGTATAATTAGTTTGTATTTCAGTACATTATATTACTCACTAAATATCAGGGACTTATTAAGCAGTGTCTCTCCACATTAATTAGTGACCTTGCACCAGTTAAGTGGAATGCAATGAGAAGAATACCTCACTTTGGGGTGAAAGCAGTGCACTGTGCTTCATAATGAAGCTTTTTTTTATTTGCATCATTGAGCTAAACACTGAGTGCTCATATATTTTTATTCAAACACATACACACACAGTGGAGAGTAGATCTGTGTGTACAAGCAGCACATCATTTGATTCTATATATAACACATAATGAAACTCAAATTCACAAATGCATACCACCACAGCAGCAGATTATTAGGAATCGTGCCAGTCAACTCAATAGAAAACTCAACTGACAGGAAGTCCATTGACAAAGTGTTTCATCTGAAACGAGGTGCCCAGTAGTCCAGTGAATGCCAGCTGCCTGGCAGTGTTTCCACTACAGTTTGGAATCTCTCCATTCATTGTGCAGTATCTTTTGAGCCACAGAGCACATGCTTTAATGAGTGGTCATATCTGAATAGTTGACGTTCTTTGTCATACTAGAGACAAATAGCTAATATGAGCTGCTCAGCTGTTTACATTTCCCCATGAGGTTTCTAATTAATTTAAAAAAAGGAAACAGTAGTTTGTTAGATTTAAATGGAGATATGCAACTAGTGGTTACGATGTAGGTAAACAGGCTCCCGTTGCAGTGATCAGTTAAATGAGGTTGTATAAAAATACCAGCTAAATGACAATAGGGTTGCAGAAGATCACATCGTCCTGATTCCTCCAAATGAAATGCTGTATTTTGTTTTTTGTTTGTCTGAAATTAATTTCTGATGCCATGGTAACAAGGTGTTCTTGCCGCACATGTTATGATGTAATACATCAGTGGTGGATGACTCTACATTATTCAACCTTTAAAATCCTTTTTAGTGTTTTTTTTTTTTTAATGTTGTTGTTGTTTGTTTGTTTGTCTAATTTCATCTGAAATTTCTGTCATATTCTCTGGCTTATCCTTTGTTCTCATTCTGAGTGTTGGTCCAGCATATCAAACCCAACATTTCTGTCACCCAGCCATTTTTATAAATAATTAAGGTCGCAAGGTTACACAAGGCCCCTGTCAAGATTTTTTTCTTCCGCTTGAGCTCTTCCCTTTGAGTTGCAATAAGGTCCATAGATCCCAGTGCAGCTCTCCAGCATGCTGCCAATTACTTCCAGGTTCCTGGACGGAGGAGAGAGTGGTCCAACTTACTGCTGCTGCCATGGCATGTGCTACTTTTAACCACCGAGCGCACAACTCTTGAAACGATGACCACGGTGTTATCTCTACCTCACTGAGCAGTGCAGGATAAATGTAACTGCTTTGATGGCCAGACTGTGTCAAAAAAAAACAAAAAAACCCTGTAAGAATTACAATATGAAAAAGCCTTTACTTCGGAATATGAGGCATGAATTGATCATTTAGAAAACAGAAGAGCTCTGTGTTCCTGCAGAGCAACTCATTTTTACTATGCATTACGTGTGTCTGTGCTATACTGCATTTCCAGGCATTGCAGACCTCATGCATTGTACCGTTACATAAGCTGCTGACATCAGGCTCCCAGTACACTAATACTTCAATGAGTATGAAGTAGAAAGTTCTGCCACTGAGTTAAAAAAAAACAAAAAAAACACTCCTGTATTTATCTTATGATCTTCTACATGTTTAAAATATATCATAAGGCCTGTCTCTAAACTGTCAGTGGATCCAGTGATTATGCAGCAGTGATGAGTAAGTACAGCATGGTCATTTATTTAGCTTGTTCCTTCTTCTCTTTATGAATACATACATGAGATCTTGATCTTTACAACGGTATGGGGTTGTTACATAACTAACAGAGAAAACAAACCCTCTTTTTAAATGCAGTGAATAGCTTTGATTCATAAATAAATAGGCAAGATGATTAGTTAAATTTATATTTAATTATGATGAGAAAAAAATAGAGAAAGGCTTAAATAATGCCAACATTTGCAGCTTAGAAATGTAAAATATGGATGAGCAATGCTGGGTTTTTAATGCCAGTCTGTATCCACAAAATGCACAGAGCGAGGTGTGTTGTTATGCATGAGTCCACGTTTCAAATTTCAGTGCATCTGAGGGGGTTAAAATGTAAAAATTCAATCACTTTATAAACAAAAAATGCAAATTGATTCATTTTAACTTGCACCTTTGACATTTTGTATGCCATGCTGACTGATTTCCTTCTTCCTCTGTCAGTCTCCTTTTGTTGGTGTGTAGGTACCATGAACATCTGGACAAAAGTTCCTGGGAAAAGAAACAAAGCAAAAAAACCCTACAGGAACAGAATATAAATAATGACTCACAACTCTGCTAATGAAAGCACAAATACGGAATGACGTCAGTTGGGTTGCTGCTTGCTGTGGCGAGCTGATGTTCTTGGTTATTATTCTCATGTCATGCAAATTGAATAAGAACACCTCCCGCACAACCAGATGGGCTTCCAGTCTTTGCAGCTGCTCTAATCTGAAGCTAATTCCACTGGCCAAAGTGGACACCGAAATTCATTTACAAGGGCTTCAGGCACTGAATATGTTTTAAAGTCATTCAGTATCTCTTATTATTATGTATGCCAAAGATAAAATTGTTATGGGTATAAATGCTTCATAATAATGCAGTTTTGTTATACAAATGATTCAGTTTAACTTTATTTGTTCCTCTGTCTGGGTTTTATTTCTCACTAAGGAATAACCCTCTGATCATCCCTTCATAACTCTTTCATTTTCTTTTTTTCACATTGCAAAACTCCATGTTGCTAGAGATGAGGAAACTTTCACAAACACAATTAGAGATACCCGCGACTGCAAAAAACATAGTTTGTAGAAACTCGAGAGAAGACGATAGAGAGGTCGGTTTGGAAAAATCACTGAGGAGATAAAGTATCACTTCTGGACCGGAGTAGGTGAGGACATGGAGTTCAGAGAGAAAGTGTGTTTTTTTTTTTAAAATCAAAAAGTGGAATAGTGTCTCAGGAGTGAAACCTGTGCCAAAAGAACCAAAAAAATCCAGCACTTGTTGATAAAAATAGTTGTACATATTTGTCGGTAATGAATTCCAAACAAATCTTTAAAATCAGAAAATTGAAGCCTCATTAAACAAATACTGGTGTAGATTTAATTACAGTTTAAATGAGATTTTGGCACAGCAACAGTAATTTAAAGAAAGAAAACGGCACCTTTTCTTCATAGTAAAGTCAGAAATTATATTTCTTTTCATTTTTGCAGGGTGCAGTTTGTTCTTAAACCACAATATGAGAAAAGAAGTGTAGAGTGTTTCAAGATGGCAGGCGAGGCAACATGCAAGTGGCAGTATGCTGTGCAGATTCTTCTGATATGAGTTTCTACACATTTGTCTATGGAAAAGCACCGAAGATTTATTGTATCTGTGTGTGTTTGTGTCTTTTTGCTTATGCAAGTATTGGCTTTTGCACTGCAATAAGATCAACATCTTTTAAATGATCTGCCACACTGGGAATGATGCATTTCTGCGTGCACCCCCCCTAGAAACACACAAACATACTGTATGTACACAGATGTACTTCCATAAAGTGTAATGCTTGTACAGCAGTGCTGGCACACACGTTACATTCACACCCAGCCATGAATACACATGAGCATGCACTGATGTACACTCGCACACATCGCTCATTTCCCTTCAGCCGGACTCTGCAGATCATCCCTTGCAGTGTTTGCATTAGTTCATTGAGTTCTGAATCAACTGTTAGAAGAGTCCACAGTGCAATGAGGGGGGACAATTAGCCTAATGAAGTGCAGGAGCAAATCACACTCAGTGCTGTGCTAACAGTTGCTCAGTGAATATTCATGTGCTGTTGGCTTTGCAGATGCATTAAAAGGCGCTGCTGCGTTGCTGAATACCAATCGTTACATTTCCACCTGTCGCTCGTCTGGTCCCTCTCTGAAGATAACATCCTAATCAGCCTCGGTGCTGCGAGGCTTTTTGGAGTGTGTCGCCCACACAGGCCACATCTGTTATCCTCTCCGGCTACATCTGCTGCTGTCCACCTTATAAAAACATCAGCACTTTCCCACCTTTGATAAAACATTTAGGCAAGTCGTAATACCTTTTAGAGAATGGAGTATATGATGTGAAGTTTATATTTTAATGTAGTGTGTAATGCTTATGTTAAGATATCATTTTTAATGGTAGAGCCATTCTGTGTAGATTTGATCAACAGCAAAGGCTGAACAACTTGACAATCCCACACTCGCAAAACAAATCCTATGTACAGGTTTTAACCAGCCATTACACTGAAAATACACAAAAAGGAGGGATTTCTTAGGGCGTATATAAGCATAAGGTTAAAGCAATAGGAGGTCATAAGTTAAACTTCATCCTACTTGTTTTCAGACATTATTTTAAGGTTTTGGGTTTCTTTTTCTTGCCTTTATGATATCACAGCATGCCGAAAATAAATGAAATGATAAATTGCATAAACTCTCTCAGCAAAACTATAAGCACTGCACCAACGCTAACCTGTTGCATTTGAAGTAATACATGTCTTTCCATGGAGGTCAAAGCTGGTCATGCTAACAAACCAGCATTTCTTCTGTTTATTCTAAACAAAGTGCTGTTGTTGCGGGCAGAAAATACAGAGCAAAATGATTTCCTCCGTGGCTGCTTTTTCCTCAGACACTGAAGCATTGACTCTTTATTCTGTTATATGTGATAAATTAATTTTCACATTATCACATGTACCCCATGTAACTCACCATATACCTTTCTGTGTTTTTCAATTGTAATAATAGTTTATTTTTTAGGCTACATGAATGCTAAATACAACCAGCACTAAAATATACTGTGATTAATAAGATTCATGATTCATAACTAAATATATTTTCAGTTGTAGATATCATTCAAACCACATTAAATCTAAGAATTCAGATTGTTTTCGCCTTTTTCAGTCTTTCTCCCTGTTTTCTTCCTCTTTCTACAGCTTGCCTCACTCCATGAATGCTTTTCTCCCAAAGCAGGAGACACTTTCATCATGAGCTGCTTCTCACTGGTCAGCCAGGCCTGCTTGCTGGGCAGGACAGACTGTGGCCCAGGCCATCCAGATGGAGGTGAGATTATCCTCCATTAGATGACATAACAGTTTGGTGGCCCTTATTCCCCGGAGACGAGCAGAGCAGTCAGCTTTCCCTTAAACAAAATGTAGGTGATGATATTTTCTACGGTTAGTTGTTTTCTACTTGCAGAGACAAGAGGAGCATTATTAGATATCTGTTCCTGTAAATACTAAAAATAATGCCCATGTTTCCATTTCTATGTGTTTTCATCAGGTTTGATAGGGAATATGTGTTTAAAGGAACAACATTGTGAACTGTAGGTGGCTCACCCATGGTAAAATACATATTATAATCATAAATAAACATGTCCATCAAATGGCATGTTATGCTGTGTTATGTAAGATAATGAGATACAGAATACTAACTAAGCAACCAAGCACAGAACCATCAAATGTGTAAACAAGCACCCAATAAAACCGTCTGAGTCCTGATCTGGGTGGGTTTGGCTGACATGGTCCACAGTGAGACATAAATTTCCTGATGACTAAATGAAAAAAAAAAAAAAAAAGAGGTAGGGATGCAGTCATTGCTCCAGGGAATTATCAAGTTGTAGTCACTGAAGAATAGAGTCATAAGTACAGTGACTCAACACTGCCACCTGGAGGCGCTTGAGTGTAAGTGTTTCAAGATGGGATGAAAACATTGTACTGGTGCTCTTTTAGTTGTTTCACTAACTATCTGGCTCCAAGATTTCCAGAGTTTTAGTTGAATTAATACTACACATGGGAAGCAGTGGTTAGAGGATTATTTATCTAGCTTCAAGCTTCTAATATAACATCCACTTTTGCAACTTTGAATCTATGTTATAACCAAAACCTGCAGTTTTCACAGTCACTAACTTATCACCTGTAGTAAGTGGAAAGATCTGTCCAGTTCCATTAAGTCCAACTAAACAGAACATAACATATTTAGTTTCAATGGCAATTTTGCAAAAAGATTGTGTATACGAAGTCCTGCAGTTGCTGGAGCCTGATTGACAACAGCACATTCAGCAAATTCTAAAAACATACTGGCCCCACAAAATAATGAAATATTAAAATGAGTGTAATATGTGTGAAAACAAATAATGAAAGTCCTCCATTGACACTAAAAATATGATTTGATAAACATGTTTATTGCCTTGAATTCAAACATTTTTGTTAACAGATGTAGCTGTACAATTTTGTATTATGTGTTAAGGCCAAGTCAGTGCATCACACATCCATGTTCAGTGTATCTTTAAATGCTTCATAATAGTTGACTGAAAACCAGTGCATGCTAGTTAAAAGGGATTTAAATCAAAAGCTCCACACACACAACTATTTATTATTATTGTTAAGCATCACTAAATTATCTACTCACTTTTCTATGACGGTAACTAAGTTTAGGATGGGGCATTTGTTAGTGGAAGAAGAGGTTTTTACACATTGGGCTCATTAATAAACTGTCTAGATGATATTGAAAGCTGGATGTCTGGAAATTGTCTGCAGGTAAAGTTGGATAGAATTGTTTTACTTATCAATGCACTGTATTTTGAAATCTAGGATACTATTTAACAGCGGTGTGGATTTCAAAAAACATGACACTAAGGTAGTCCAATTATGTTTTCACCAATTAGTAAAACTGCCAAGGTACAGCCCAAACTTAATCTTAAGGACACATATACTATTATACATGCCTTTATCTTTATTTTAAAACTGATTTTAAACAAGAGATAAATATGTTTTTGCTGTCAGAGGCTGCCTGAGTCTCTGTCTTCCTTTAAATGTCTTTTTTTAACATCTTTTTGCCAAAGTTTTGCATAACCTGCTTTAGGGTGAAGCCATCTTGCCACTATGTTTTGACATGTCTGTTTCTGTTCCTTTCACCCGATTGTCTTTTCCTTCTTGGTTTATATTTTATTTAAAAGTTTGAGGTCTCCCAGAGATAGTTTTCTTTTTGTTGAAGCACTTTGCAATCTTTTGATTTTGAAAAGTGCATACACATTACATTCATTTACAAATGAATGGATTTTAAATGAAATATTCAAGAGTCTAGAGGAACTACTTTACAAATAGGAAATGAGATGTTTTCTTCATTCCCCAAACATTACTGCAGGAATGCACATATCTGAAATGTAATAGTGCTCAAGTGAGTTTTCTCACTTGAGCACTAATTGATAAACGCAATTATTAAAAGTTGTCATTGTGTAGCGTAGAGTAGTTTTGCATTGTTTGAGCAGAGTTGTTGATGAGCTGGTGTGCTCCAAATGCAGAGTTCAAAAAAGGGGTATAGACAGAGGCAGGGATTACATAGATCTGCACATTCCAAATGAGTCGATGGTGCAGAGTTACATCTAAGACATTTTAAGACAGAAAATACTCATTTCCATGTTAAAAAAAACAACTCCTTCTCTATATATAGTAATGCTAATACACAGATACTTGTTTTTAGGGGTTTAATGAATGATTGGAGAGGAACTTTAAGTTTGTGTAGAAAGAAAATGCATGGAATTGAATAAATACCATTTCTAAGCCCAAGAGGGAAAATGTGAGAATGTGACAAGCCTTTGAGTGACTCCAGATGCAAGACAGTGAAACCTGACAAGCTCGGCAAAGTGCCTGAAACCAAATACTGTATATACACCGAGGATGTTTCAAGTTTCTTGAAATGTGCAAATGTGGGAACGTCAAAATAGTGCTCACCTCCATCATAGTCAGGATGCTTCTGCGATCCCCAGAGTTAAGACGACGCACAACTGCAGACAAATGTGAAGCATCCGAGACACTATTAGTAGAATCAAATTGACACCAAAATACAGGTGGATTTTTTAAATTGACATTCAAAATAGGTTATAGATACACAAAATGCATATATAAGCTCTCGGCTATAGGAAAGAGCAGCATGTGAGAGCACGCTGCTCCTGTCAGGGTTGCTTGAACTATAAAGTATCTCCTTTATTATGAGTTTGTTGGAAGAGAACAAGCACTCCGTTTTTATTTTTGAATTATTCATTCCTTCTAAGTGGGTTATCAGCCATTTAAAGAGCCTCCCTGTGTGTGTATTTTGTGTATGTTCACAGTGCAAAGAAAAGCCAGAAGAGAGAAGAAAAAAAATAGACATTTTTGTTCCATTAAACCCAGTATTTTAAATTTCAACAATATGAAGATACAAGTTCTTGCATTTCTGATGTTTTTAAGTAAGTTTGGTTCCAATTTAAGTTTTCAAATCTCCTCCACGCGACTTCATAACTGATGTAGGTTAAAGTTGCTCTCACTTGACCGAGGTTTAGCGCCAGAGGTGAAGGTCCTCAGAGAAATCATCTACATGCGCTGTTCACACAATTACAAGCCATGTTTTGAACCTTGAAGGAACCTAACAAGCAATAAAAAATAACAATAGTGTGGATGAAAGCGTCGAGATTACTTCCTTTGATCTACCAAGCATACGTTATAAAATCTGTGCCGGTTGTTGAAAGCTGTCATTATGCATCATACACTCAGTTCTTTCAGTGCTCCCCAGCCTTTCTTCTGCCACACTACAAACGGCTCTACGGCCCAAATGAAATCGCTGTTTCAGTCTTTTTTATAGAGGCTGTACGACTTCTTACAATTATCACCTTGACCATATAATGCACCATTTAATCACAAGGCAGATGACCTTCAAAAACAACTTTAATGTGCATGAGAAGACGTGAACAACAGATGACACATCAAAGCATACAAAGTGAGCCGTCTCTAAAATAAAGATTTAAGAAATGTAAGGGATTTGAACAATAACAAATCTAAACAGACATGTCTGTATCTAGACACATACAGTATCTCTCAGACTGTTAATTCCCAATATCTCACCAAATTTGTTTGGTTTTGACAATTAGAACGATGCTTCTGTGCAAACTGTAGTTGTGTCTTCCTGAAAGGCATCAAAACTCATATGAATCTCAAAAGAATAGAATAAAATACATAAGAAGATATAGAAGAGCAGCTGTGCTTCTGGTAAAGATGACTACACAGACAAATGGGGCTCTTGGCTCCTCAGTCCTGGAGAAAAGAAGGAGACCACCCCCATTTTCTCTGCCCTTCTGGGAGGAGAAGTCGAATGAGTTACTGTAGTCTTGACAGAATGACAGTGGGCGTTTCCCTTAGTCCTGCTGTAGTAGAATCTATGGGTGATGCCAGAAAAGGCTCACAAACAGCTTTCGCAAAAATCATGATACGTGGCATTTTCACTGGCTGCAGGGTTGATTATCTTCTGGAAAAATTGAGAATCTTTTCCCACCTGTGTCCAAATTAATTTGTCTCCTCTCGTTTTTTTGGCTCTCTTTCCTCCCCTTCATGTCCTTTAAATGATAGGACTAAACTAAACCCTTGCAGGCTCAGCAAAGTCCACAGGAGAGTTATTTTTCACCATCAAGCTTATTTGACGGCTCTCACCTATAGGATGCATAAAGGGAGCAAGAGATTTGACATGTTAAGCCTCGTTAATAAAAAACCCTTGGTGCCATTTTAGACAGGAGCTCCCATTTTTCTGTAGTAACAGTGTAATTAGCCAAGCATTACACTAATTACACTGACGCTAATTAGACTGATATTACAGAAACGGGGGAGCAGTTATCTTAAACTGTTGCTGAATTTTTCTCAGAAGACAGAGATGAGTGCAAACACCCCATATAGCAGAGCGCAGGGGTAAGCAACTAACAGCTGCTGCCCGTCCATGGCCAGCGCAGAGATGAAGATCTTTGAGGCTGAGAAACTGCACCAGCCAATGATTGCTGCTGTTAGTATAACTCCCATCATTCCCCTAAAGAGGACAAAAAGCAAGAAGGAAGTTAGTCTTGAGTATTGATTGACTATTTCAATAGCTATGTTTATATAGTATATACTCAGTTTCATTGTATGTACATTTATATATGTGAAACTTCTATAAAACATTTACCTTAAGTTCCAAAGTGATACAATAAAGATTAGCACAAATGCTTTAGTACTTCATAGTGTCTAGCAGTGTGGTCTATAAATAAATAAAAGCCATTGCGTGTGTCATAAGGTATATTAACATGCACAAACTTCAATATATTAATGTGAACTCACTGTAAAGAAAAGAGGACTCCAAAGCTGGAGAGAAGGATCATAGGGAGGAGGCAGTATCCCAGCACGCTGGCCACACAGCCGAAGGACACACCCGTCATACTCATAAGGTTGAGCAGGCAGTACATGCCAAGGCAGCCGATAGCACTGATGCCGTACACGTAACCAAACTGGATTTTACCTGACTGTGAATAGAAAGAAAGTATTTGGACATGCTTTTGCACAATCAATCTGAAATAAAACAATGGATGCAAGCGATTCAATTTGAGTAGGCTTACTCTGACATAGAAAGAACTGTGTGTGAGATGTATCCCTTTTAACACATAGTGTTAAAATTGCAAGGGTTAAAAAGTAACTGGACACTTAGCCACTAGGCAGCTGTGTGTTGTTTTACCATTAGTTTATGTACAAATTATCATCCACATGGCTCAGAGATGATTAAGAGTTTCCATTTACACTGAGGTGGAGTTGTCTATCCATATGATGAGTAAAGAGGTGACTGTGCACGATATTAATGAGGCTAAAAAAGCAAGTATTTATCAGAGCGACATCAAAACACTGACATTAATGATTTCCCTCAGATGAGGTGGACTGGGAGTGAAGGCTATTCAATCACCTGATCTCAATGTAATAAATTGTCTGGTGATATCTACGGGTCAAAGACTTCAGGCGGTAATTACATGCAAAGGATCTGGCATAAAATATTAAATATGATTTCTTTCGTGTGTATCTTTCCATCCTTTTAAGCGTCTAAGCTTTGGGCACTGTGGTAAAAGGCCCTATTTCCCGCACAGTTAAATATATCTATATATCTATATATATCAGTGCTGTTAAAAATATTGCATTAGTAACGCGTTTATGCAAATTTTAACGGCGTCAATTTTTTTATCGCAAGATTAACGTTCTTTTTGACCTGGTGAACTACAGGATCCGGCTGTAGATCGGAAACAAAACAATAAGCACCCTTCACGCACATTTAGTCTTGCCTGCTTGCCCGTAGGTGCCGCATTGACTGTGGAGGGACGTGCCTAAAGCGCCGCCATCTTGATACAGGGCTAGCAGAGGAGGGAGTGCATGGACATCTATGGAGGTAAGAGGTACTCCACAATCATAAAGTAGAATTATTCACTGAATTTTCGACCGATTTCCAAACGGTTTGATTTGTTAAAAATGTCACACACGTAGCTATGACAGGATGCTTGGATGTCCCTTTGTTCTATTTATGTCTGTCCTCCATGTCTGACGTTTGTAACAAACAACCCTTGTGAATAAACGTTGACAATTGATCGATTTATGATCACTTTTATAGTGCAAACATGTCATTCCTCTATAGACATAATGCACTGTAGGAGCGAGTGGCACTGTACCAAGATGGCCGCCGCACAGGCATGTCGCTCCAATCAGCAGCAGTAGTCAATGCGGGGTCTACTTATATATGTCTGTGGGGGCCACGGCCACCATTGAAATCTCATTGGCCCTGACCCCAGATCTGATAGGTCACGTTCATTCACTGAAACTCCAATGTCCAAGTATCAGGGATTGGAGCTTCTATGTCCCAGTGCAAGTAAAAGCAGCATTAGATGGCCCAAGGGCTAAGTTTAGCTGCAGCTAATTGGTCTGTGCATAAACATCACGGAGAGCGGAACACAAAGATTGTGCCTCCTGTTGAGGTGCACGCAGACGTCTCCAGAATCACAAAATTCCTTTCATGTATATTATGTTTTGCACAGGAACTAAAGCTTAGTTTGTTGCTCACAGTTGTCAGTAAGAGTCTTTCCACTGAGTTTAATAAATATCCATCAGACAGCTATTCCTACGGAGCTCCAAATGTAACAGGTGCGCACATTTATGCACATGGGTCAACATTATTGAATGATTAACTTCATTAACGACACCTGGCATAAGGAAACCTGGTCGGCCGAAAACCACCTGGCGCCGAACTGTCATGGCTGAGTAAAACTCACATGGGGCAAGGCACAACATGCTGCACAAAACAGGGCAAAATGGAGAGAGATTGTTGTTGCCTTATGTCCCACACGATTAAGTAACTTTAATTACTGATCATTCTAAACTATTCCCACCATGGAAATTGGATTGGTCAGGATCTAAATGACACTGTTTCTTCATCTCAGACAGGTGAGCTGTCACACTCAGTCACAGTTTATACACTGAAGTTAAATCATCTGTTACACAGCTGGATTCTGATTATTACTTTATTGTATTTGGTTTGATAAATATTTTTTCTGACATGTCAAGTTTTTGTTTGTGTCACAACAGGATATTTGCTGCAGTGACATTAGAATATGACATCAAATCAGAAAAGTAGCATCCAAGTAACAGAAAACACATTTTATTTTATCATAAATTGTTGTAATTAGACAAATTCCAATCACCTTTTCCACTTTTTCTAATTTTTTTCCCCTTCAAACACGCTGCAGCATCTCTTCTCCTGGGTTATTTTGCATGGTGGTCACCCTAGTAATAATTAGT
>OMNN01004749.1:1658-22622 GCA_900302755.1 Chromis chromis
CTAATCAGTGAATTTGAACATTAGCTTGTGTAAATCAGACAGAACTGGGATTTCATTTGCAACAAACTTACACTGTATTAGAAACAGGCCTTTAATCCTAATAACCCTGTTTGTGTTGGTTTATTTGATCATATTTTAAGAATAAACCTCCATGTTTAGTGATGCAGTATATTTTTCATTTGCTGTTAATGCTGGCGGCTTTTAATGCAAACTCAAAACTTTCTCCAAGTTGTAGTCTTAACATTTTCATTTTTTTCTTAACAACAGGAACACTGAACTTCCATCCATCCATTATCTATACACCGCTTAATCCTCTGTAGGGTCGTGGGGGGCTGGAGTCTATCCCAGCCGATTCGGGCGAAGGCAGGGGACACCCTGGACAGGTCACCAGTCTATCACAGGGCTACACATAGAGACAAACAACCAAACACACTCTTATTCACACCTACGGACAATTTAGAATCATCAATTAACCTCAGCATGTTTTTGGACTGTGGGAGGAAGCTGGAGAACCTGGTGAAAACCCACACTGCACAGTGACAACATGCAAACTCCACACAGAAAGATCCCAGGCGTCCTAACTGGGACACGAACCGGGGATCTTCTAGGTGTGAGGTGACGGTGCTAACCACTGAGCCACCGTGCAGTCCATCAAAATCCTAAATTAATCATAATATTGACATTTTTGACCCACTAAGTCAAAATTGGGATTATCTGATAAATGTGGCTTTTTATGCTACAAGTTTGTGCCCTCCGTGTGTTAAGAGTACATTCAGGTCACAGTGCTAATTACTGCTTTTTAGTCATTTGACTGGCATTGTTTGAAAATGACAGGAGGCTGTCTAAAAATACTGTAAAAAAAAAAAAGAAAAAAGAAAAGCTGTTCTGACAATATTTAGATACCGTAAATCTGACAAGACTTTTCAAACCATCTGGACAGAAAAATATTCAATTCAATGCACAAAAAAGAGCCTTTTTCAAAGCTCTTTGCAGTAACTGTGAGCCTGTTTTTAATCCAGTTAATAATAATGATAATAAGAATAACATAATCATTTAAGGAACTTTCGTACAGCACATGCAGCTTTACCAAGTACTTCACCATTCAAAATAAAATAAAAACAATAAAGATAAAAACAATAAAAATGTAAAAGCAGGAAAGAGAAATAACATTAAAAAGCAAGCAGGTATAGTCCAGTCAAGTCAAATGACCATTAATTATATAGCACATTTAAAACAATAGCCATTGTGCCAAAGTGCTTTCTCAGTGAAAAAAACGAGACTGCCTTTACATCCATCCATTATCTATGCACCGCTTAATCCTCTGTAGGGTTGCAGGGGGGCTGGAGCCTATCCCAGCCGACTCAGGGCGAAGGCCGGGACGCGAACCAGGGATCTTCTAGCTGTCAGGCAACGGTGCTAACAACCCTATTGGCATTACAATTTAACCTAATTTAAATATAGAGGTTAATGATTATGGTGGGAATTTGCCTGAGCAATTGAAATATTCAGGATTAAAATACAACTTTACCTGAATACAATTAATATTCAGGGTAATATTTCACAGTATTAATTATAGAGGCAGACCTGGCTAATTTAGAATTGCAAATAGGTTAAAAACCGGAAACATTTGAGATTAAAAAAAAAAAAAAAACAAACATCTAAATTATGAGATATCAAAGAACATTAATATCAGGACCTTTTGCAATATTACTTCCTCAATAGTTTGTTCAACATCAGTCTCTGTATCAAAGGTGGTTATAGTATGGCCCGAGATGTGACCTCCCTGTTAAAACGTTTGTTATTCTCCTGGCACTAATGGCCTTCCATACCTTTGTGCTCTCAGCAAAGAAAAAAATCCTTTAATCGCTCCGGAGTCGGCTCAGAACACGCATGCGTGGACATTTACCCAGCAGGTAAACTCCACCATGGCGGCGAGAGGCCATGTGCAGGACCCCAACGACAGGAGGCTCAGACCCATATACGGTAAGGTCTCAATGAGAAGCCAGATATCTGTGCATGTTCGGGGCTTTGGTGAAGACAGGTGAGCTCAGTACCGGTGCATGTGTGTAAACTGGTGGCTGCTGGAGCCAGGGGGACAGCGGTGAGGCCCCCCCAGCTCCAGCCGCGGACTGTGCTGCCTGCAGCGCCCAATGACAGTGCACCTTAACCGGTCTACCACCCAGCCGGGGTGAGACAACATGGCGGGTGTCTGGATGAAACCGTGTATTCCCGAGTTAAACCCGTCCTCAGTGTCGGTGGTGTTATAATGCTGAACGGTGTGGAGATTTTTGTCGTCCGCTTCTCAAAGTCGAAGAGCTTTCTCCTTCTGCTAACGGTTTGACAGCTAGCCTAGCATGCTAGTGTGTCAGCTAACCAGCTAACTCATTGAAAGCTGCAGCTGGGTTAAAAGTAAAGTGTTTGTGTGTTTTGTGTGCTTCATGTTTGAATAGTTTTCAATTGATATTAGCATCCAATTAGGAGACGGCTGCTTTGTAGGTAATTTATGTTAAACGGTTAGCTTTCAGCTAGCATTATGTTCATAATAGTTTTAAGGACAATGCTCTAAGCTAACTCCTGTACATACGATGTAACAGCAGCTAGCCTGCTAGCTGGTGTGGAGCTGTCACAGCTCACTGTCCTTTCAATAATGACTGTACCCGAGGTGGTTGTTAGGATTTTTTACATGTTTCAGGCTTAGCCCAGTCCAAACAGCTTTAGATTTTAACATAGTACTTGCACTGGTTGTAGGTTATTTCAGAGCAAAACAAATATAAAGTGTGAGAAACCGGTTAAGTGAGGTCATCTCACTTTCTTTCTGTGCTTTTCACATGATCCACATTAATACCACAGCGAGTGCAGGCTCTCTAGACAACATTCTTGGTCTTATTTATCACGATTTACAGCCATAATCAAATGTAAATGTGTCTATTTGACATTCATTTTGCGAACCACTGAGCTAGACCCTAGATGCCAGTTTTGGCTACCAGCTAAGTGAGATTTGTTTTGAGGTTATTTAGAGATATTTTGATCAAGTGTTTTTGCTCCAGATCTGATTAGAGTCATTTGATATTTACTATCTGCTGTTACAGAGTCCTAATCCAGTACCATAGTCCTACATAGTACACACTTCATGTACATTCAATCAACTATGACAGCATCTCTACATCTCAGTGGTGTATGTAACAGAGTTGCCCTTTCACCCCCAAATCATGTCTGTTGACTGAAACAACAATATCAGCACAGTACAAATGCACACTGTGCTCAGTTTGTGTTACCAATCAATCATCTGTTGATTAACAATGCTGCAGGTTATTGATTAAGAAGAAGTACATTCGGAATTGGCATCCTGAGCCTCCTGCCACAAATTGTGCTTTGTCTTTTCGACATTTCACTGCTTAAAGCTTGCTCTGCTATAGCCCTGGAGACAAATGTCTGATGGTCATTTCAGGGTTACTGATAGTCTGATATGTTACATATTTTCTCCTAAAATTCACCAGGAGAAATAGGTGAGACTTAAGGGAAATACCTTCCTAACCTCAACTAATGGCTCCATTTGTTTCCTCAGTTGAGCTACATATGAGCTGTATGCAGCACAACACAAAATGGAAAAATGTTTACATATTAACCCTTTAAGTCCTAGTGCGTCATCGGTGACACGTTTGGGCAGGCACACTTTGGAATACTGTAATTATGTCACGGTTTGCACCAATATACACAGCCTATATAGTGTCATTACAGTAATTTCAGTGTCATTACGGTAATTTAATTCGTAATTATGTCACGGTTTGCGCTATCGGAAAATTCCTGGCAGGGTACGAATGAAATTACCGTAATGACACTATATAGGCTGTAAAGCGCAACAACGTTATTTCATTACAGTAATTTCATTCGTACCCTCCCAGGAAGCTCTTGAACAGCCCCTTGGTTCCCAGGGAAAACACACACAGCAGCTCAGGTCTTAAAGGGTTAAAAGTGAAAATGAATTTTAAAAAGGCTAGATATTTTACAAGTATGTAGCAGCTAAAGCAACTACTTTTGTCCTTAGTGTGTTATTGTTCTCTGAGTAGCTTTGAATTCTGTGAAAATATTTCCAAATTCACAGCACAGCCATCGTCTTTCCCTCATGTGTCACCTTCATTCTGTCGTCTGACAACAGAAACTACTTTATTTGGAATTCAGCTGTGGTAAAAACAGTGTATGTCAGCACAGAGAGAGCAGGAGGGGTACAAACAGATGCCTCCTGTGCGTTTTCTCTTCAGTTGTTCGTGTATTTTACGATCCAAACTCTGCATCTGTACAAACTGCCTTTTTGTTCTGTGATCATTTGAAGTACTCCCAGACTTTGGAAGCTTTGGCTCTTTGGAAACTTCCACTGAACCAGGTCACACTAAAAATGTAGTTGTGGAGCCAAAAAACTGATGTCATGACGCAACAATTATGCAGTGATACTGAAGAACAACATCAGGGTGTCCCCTGAGTTAGTTTTAGGGGCGGTGGTGGCCTAGTGGTTTCTGAAGCAAACTTGTAACCGGTGGGTCGCCGGTTCGAGTCCCTGGACTGGCAAGAGGTTGAGGAGGGAAAGTGAGAGTGACCTCTTGTCCCAGTCACCACCACTGTGGGCCCTTGAGCAAGGACCTTAACCCCTGACTGCTCCCCGGGTGCTGCACCTTGGCAGCCCACTGCTCCTAGTATGTATAGTTAAGGTTAACTTTGAATAGGATGAATGCAGAGAAGGAAGGAACCCAAGGGGATCAATAAAGATGATGATTATTATTATTATTATTATTATGAAGTGAACAAAAATATATCTGTTATTTAAACATATCGATCTCTACATCATTGATTTTGCCAATTCATTGCAGTGGCTTTACTATACTATATGTAAAGATGTGTCTTGTGAGGAAAACGTTTGAGAATCACAGAGTCAGACCAGAGTTGTCAGTTTTGGCTACCAGAGGAATGAGATTGGTATTATTCCTCTGTAATGTGGGTGACCAGTCCTTCAATTAGTCCAAAGGAGGAGATGCAGGAGCTGGAGATGGGAGAAAGTTTACCCATTAAGTCTAAATACACAATAAACCAAAATAAAATGACTTGTAATAATCAGACCAAAACTGCTGTCTGTGTCCGTTAACTTATTAATGGACATTACTCTCTTGCACATGTTTGATGAATACATTAACAAAATATGCAAGTGCAGGGTAATGTGAAGTCTTATCTGCTGCTTGCATGATGCACGGAGGAAGCAGAGTGTACGTGCATTATTGATCAACGATATTATCTTATTTTTGAAGGGACTGTACAGTGTGCCACTATATCACACCTTTACAGTGTTCCTCCATGAGTGTCGGCTTTACGGTCAGCTTTTGGAAAAATTGCAGCGCTTCAAGGAGCTGAGCTGAGAATCAGCAGGCTTTGAAATATTACTTTTGTTGCATTTTACCAAGCAGCAATGCATTTTAATTCAATTCAAGTTTTGTTTTAAAGACATAAAATATTGTAAAAGTTGACGTCTTTCTAATTCCAGTGCTGCTCACTTTGGCTGCAGGCCATGACCTTACCCACTCCTAATGATATGTCAGGGTTCCTCCAGCTTCTGTTGGCTTTAGGCAACTTTTTTCTCGTGTGATGACAGTTTGAACCGAGAGAATAGACATGACATAATCAGTGTGCTGTCTGGCCCAGTTAATTTTGGCATCCAGCTGTCCTGAAGAGGCTGAACTGAGGAGTGTGTGCATCCACATGCTTGGTCATACAACTATACAGAGACATACTGTACATACATGATCATGGTGGCAGCTGGACTGGGGCTTCAGCTAACAGTTTACTTTCTAATTATCTAATAGACTGCTAATTAGTTTTTAAAGTATAGATTTTTTTTTGTCCTATAAAATGACAACTATCCATTCTAGGGCTAATCTAATTGTGATTTGATTTGCCAAGTCAAGCTTCAGCTCAATATTCACTTTTGAATGGATTTAAAACATGTGATGGAGCATTACCGCATGAGATACCATCAAAAGATCCTAATACAAGGATAAGAACTTCAAGATGTAATTTAATAGTCAACTGGCTGATAACTATTAAGTTAATCGCCCACTGTTTTGATAAATCAATAATTACTTTGAGTAATATTTTCATAAATGAAATCTAAATTCTCTGATTGCAGCTTCTTAAACTTGTACATGTTCAGGTGTCGTTCCTTCTCTGTGACTATAACCTGAATATCTTTGGGTTGTGGACAAAGCAAGACATTTGTCATTCTGGCTTTGGGAAACACTGATTAACATTTTTTCACAATTTTCTGACATTTTATAGACCAAACAATAAATACTCCAAAAAATAATTGACAGATTGATTGTCAATAAAAAATCAGCAGTTTTAAATCAAGATTTCAATTTATTACCCGGAGTCGGGTAGGGCGGTCACTGCCGTCTGTATGTGTGTATGTGTGTGGCTATGTCTGCACGACAACTGGAGAACAAATAGAGATAGGATAATCAAACTCTACACAGATGTTCATCTTGACCTACCCTGGTCACCCATTAATTTTGAGGTCTAAAGGTCAAAGGTCAAGGTCGCAGGGCTACCATGTTTAGGAAGGCATCCAGCATGGGTCTGCATCTCGCTTGAGTGCATTCTAGTTTTAATCAAAATAGCTTCAGAATAACTTTCTGTCAGTTGACTGTCTTGTTCCTTGTTTTCCCACAGATTACCTTGATAATGGCAACAATAAAATGGCAATACAGCAGGCAGATAAGCTGCTGAAGAAACATAAGGACCTGCACTGTGCCAAGGTGGGTGACTAAATGACTGTTCTCGCTAAAAGTGTTGAGTTTGGTTTGTGTTCTGTGAGGACTCCTCCACTGCTGGCATTAAGCTACATGGATCTAATAAAATGCAAATTTCTCTTTGCAACCTGTGGTCAGTGCTTTGTAAACAGGACAGATGTACAGACTAGCACCTCAAACATCAGCAGTTGATGCTAGCAGTATTCAGATCCTTCATACAAGTAGCTATACTACACCTGAAAAAGATGCTACTCCAGTGTGACAACAGTGTGAGCAGTTTTGTACCCTTCTTGGGTATTGCATTGATGTGTTGGTATGTTTGGACCATTGTAATATTGCAGCTGGTCAAGTGGAGCTAATCAAATTTACATAACCTTAATAATAACTAGGGCTGCAATTATTGGTTGTTTTCATAACTGAATAAATGGCAGATTTTTTTTTGAATAACCCTCTGAATCCCAAAACCCACTGGCAGGTTTGAAAGGTATGTTTTTATGTCTAACATGTCATGTGACCTGTGGATCAGCCTGGAAAAATAACCAAAAAATAAGCTTAAAGTTTGCAGCAGATCCTGTAAAAACGCTAAAAATTCAATCGTCTGCAAGTTTTTTTTGTAAGATACATTCAGCCTAGTGAAATATCTCTCTACAGTTGATATGCCAAGTAGTGTGGAAAACACTGTAAATAGTAGAATGTCTTTAGTATGTGGAGCCAGTATTTATTTGTGGAGCCACCTTTTTTTCAGTTTTTCAAAGAAATTCAACTTTCATTTTAGTCTTTTTTAAAATAATTTAACGAAATCTAACTGTATTATACTATACAGAAGACATTTGAGTTCTCTCTTCTTCTAGCCATGGTTGTGTTGTTTCCATACAGCAGGGGTGGGCAATCCTGGTCCTCGAGGGCCACTATGCTGCATGTTTTAGATGTCTCCCTCTTCCAACACCTGATTCAAATGATCAGCTCATCATCAAGCTCTGCAGAAGCCTGATAACGATCCTGATCATTTGAATCAGGTGTGTTGGAAGAGGGAGACATCTAAAACATGCAGGATAGTGGCTCTCGAGGACCAGGGTTGCCCACCCCTGCCATAGAGATACTAAAGTGGTTCTGTATGCAGTCATCCGTTCTCTGTGGATACTTCTAAACATCACCTTACACACCTATATTATCTCCCTCCATAGTTCCATCTCTAACTCCTTTGTCTTGTCTTCCAGGTCCTGAAGGCCATCGGTCTCCAGAGGACTGGAAAGCAGGATGAAGCTTTCAGTCTGGCCCAGGAGGTGGCCACTCTAGAGCCTACCGACGACAACTCACTTCAAGCTCTGACTATACTGTACAGAGAGATGCATCGTCGTGAGTTCATACGCACACACACATGAAGGCTGCTAATAACACTGGAGCGACAACGTTTTAAACATTGTGTGTTTTGTTTGCAGCGGAGTTGGTCACTAAGCTGTACGAGGCTGCAGTGAAAAAGGTTCCTCTCAGCGAGGAGTACCACTCTCACCTCTTCATGGCTTACGCTCGGGTGGGAGAGTACAAGAAGATGCAGCAGGTGGGCAAGCTAATGCGCTCATCTGTAAATAATGAGATGGAGACATAATCAAAATAACAAAAAGGTTGCTGATGTCTGTGTGTTTGCATTTTACAGGCAGGGATGGCCTTGTATAAAATCGTCCCCAAGAATCCATATTATTTCTGGTCTGTCATGAGCCTGGTGATGCAGGTAAGGGGAGGCTTTCATCGCATGGATTCCTGAAATGTTTCCACTAATCTGGAAATAAACTAAAAACGCTGTGTTGTTTGTTGCTAAGGCGATCTCAGCACAAGATGAAAAACTGGCCCAAACCATGTTCCTGCCTCTGGCTGAGCGCATGGTGGAGAAAATGGTCAAGGAGGAGAAGATTGAAGCAGAAGCAGAGGTGAGGACGGGCGTCTCTACACCCTGGAGTGTTAAAACTTTATTGTATCTCAATAATATCACCAATGTCGCCATGAAAACTGCGCTAAAGGGGTGACCTGAAATCCATTAATTGTTCAGCCCTAAATGAATATCCTCTCACATTTGATTTGATCAAACATACAGCTTTGGAAATATGTATTAGATGACTGTGATTCCTCTCTTTATTGCCTCTACGTTTGCGGTTCTTGGTGGAGCCATGCTGCGTTTCTTCATAAGGTTGTTCTAGACCAGGGGTGGGCAATCCTCGTCCTCGGGGGCCACTATCCTGCATGTTGTAGATGTGTCCCTCTTCTAACACCTGATTCAAATGATCAGGATCGTTATCAGGCTTCTGCAGAGCTTGATGATGAGATGATCATTTGAATCAGGTGTGTTGGAAGAGGGAGACATCTAAAACATGCAGGATAGTGGACAGGAGTGCCCACCTCTGTTCTAGACGCTGTTCTGCTGATTTGAAGCTGGTTAGCGACAGCTCTCTGACTGTATCGCTCTCTGTTAAAGAAGGCTGTCGTCTTGTCATTGTGCAGTTCTCTTATTTTAGGATTTGTTGAGTACAAGTTTAGTTTGGTTCATCTGTTGACTGTATAAATACAGCTTATGCACAAAGAATGTGTTTTGGGCTCAGTAGTGTGACTTTAGAAACTTTTATAGTTTCAATAAATCCTATTTTTAAACATAATTTATTGCTTTTATGAAACTAACTAAATGTTATCATAATCTAAATCTTTTATATTTATTTGTAGTTTTAAATCTAATACAGTAATTGTTTTGCATGTGTATTTATTTTTAAAACTGTGTTTTTCTCAGGTTAGGTCAATATAAGTTATGTGTGTTTTGTGATATGTAAATTGCTGCTGCAACACTGCGATTTCATGTATTGGATCAATAAAGTAGTCTATCAAGCTATCATAAGACTGTTAGAACAAGCTGTAATTATTTAAACACAATGATACAATTCATAAAGAAAGAGGCAGGTGGTTTAATAATTATTTCCAAAGCTGTAAACTTAAGTGTGACGTCTTTGACTTCCATCTACAGCCACAATGTTGTACTCCTGCTGCTGGATAAGCAGCTGAGGAGCATTCCTAAGACTAGATGTGCATCTTATAATGTCCGTGTGTAGTCCAGCAAAAGCTACTAAATCTCTGCCAAATAAATGAACACTGACTCATTGCTGTATGCAAACCAAAACATGGAATACAAGCTCTCTCTTTTTAGGCTGTTGAAACAGTCAGTGATTTTTATCGGTCTTTCTTTAAGAGTCTCATCTCGGCATTCTGTGACAGCAGTAACTCTTGACAAATGATTTCCTCCCTGGTCCGTCTCTCACATATTTTCTCACCAGAAACAACCCATAATCCATTTACCCTCCTTTAAGCTGATGTTATACCAATACTGTCTCCATTCAAAAGATCACATGTTGGGCAAAGACAGATGTCTATAATATAATATGACCCTCACTTGGTCAAACGTATTCTCATTTTATTTTTAACTTTGCTGTGACATGGTCGTATTTACAGATGTTTTGGCTTTTAATGTGTGACTGCAGGTGCAGCTGTATTTTATGATCCTGGAGCGTTTGGGAAAATGTGTTGAGGCTCTCGAAGTGATCAGGGGTCCACTCGGGGGTATGTGGATGTGTGTTTTTTTAATTTGTCTTCTGTTCCTCTACTTGAAAGATGTAAATAATTGGATGGTTTCTTTATATTTCTTTACACACAGGATGTGTTATTGAAAAGTCTATATTGTATTGAATCCTTAAATGTTATTTACAAGGACATATTAATACGCATCTATGTAAATGTGCCAGTGTTGGCCAGCAACTTACATCTCGGCTGCAGGCTTTTGGCAAGGTGTTCTTAACCACTGAAGTGGCAGTAAGATGTGGAAATGACAATAATAGTTTTAGGCAGTAACTTTCATGAGATGCATCAATGTTTTGTTCATGATCAGTTTCTTTAGTAAGTTGGATTAAGCACAAAGAGTCATAAATGAAATACAAAGTCAGCCACTAATCATATCCTTAATAAAATGACATACCAGTTCAATATCTCTGCACCTTAAATTCATGTACTGGGCCTTTGCTGCCTCAGCCTTCTTCCTAATAGATGCAAATTGTTGTTTTCCTTTCAATTATTTTATCTTGTTACAGCTTAAGTTCTTGTTCTTATCAGTTTATTCTATGCTTTTATCATACAGCACTTTGTAACTCTGAAAGGTGCTATATGAATAAAGTTTCTTTTTGTTCTTCTCCCTCCCTCCAGAAAAGCTGACCAGTGAGCTGCAGAGCAGAGAAAACAAGTGTATGATGCTCTACCAGCGACTGCAGCGCTGGCCTGAGTGTAACGCCTTGGCCCACAAGCTGCTACTCAAAAAGTGAGTACAAATGCACACTTTAAATGCTCCTGGTCTGTGTGAGATGAAAGCTGACAATTGAAAAAGCTTTAGTCGTCACTCCAAAGCCAACTAGTCAGAATATGAAATGACATTATGCTGGAAAACATACATGCACACACACACAAACCACAACACTAGAGGAAAAACAGAGAAGGTAATCTGTATCTGTACTCCTAATATATTTGGTTGTCAGTACTTTATCTTGTTCTCTGCTTTGACAGTTTTAAATGAATAAAATAACCGAGTGGTGCAGATGGATGCACCGACCTGACTCACCTGCTGATACTTTGATCACAGAGCTGTAATTCACTGAGCATTAATTGCTGAAAATATAATTCAGCCCGACACAGGTTGCAGCTCAGAATGTATTAGACACACTGAGAGCTACAGATCTCAGACAGCCGTAACAAACTGCCATGTTTCTCTTTCTAGTCCTGATGATTGGCAGTTTTATCCCTCCTACTTCGACTCCCTCTTCCACCTGATTGATCAGTCGTGGAGCCCGCCAGAGGAAGGCGAACAGTGAGTACAAGTGTTGGAATGTGTCTCTGTGTCATTACTGAAACACAACCTCTTGATGACAGCTACATGAAAATAAGTCCCTGACAGGTTGTTGGGGTCAGTCCTTATTTCATGCAGGGTAATAAAGGTCACTGAATAATTAGGGCTGACAGGATCATGAAATGTTAGTTGACGTCATACAATTAATTGTAAGTTGTGCATCTCTATGGAAGCGGCACGAACTTAGAGAGAGAAACCTAGAAGTAGAGAGAACTCAGAAATGTCTTCTGTGCAGTATGACAAAGTTAGAATGCCATAATATCATAAAAAAGACAAACTAAAGCTGAATTTCTTGACTATTTTTCTAATATTTCAAATACTGTAAAAATGGCAGCTACACAAACTACAGATGTTTAACTATTTACATTTTTACAACCTCTTCAAACTGTTTTTCCTACTACTCTGAAAAATGAAAAATAACCGTGGTCAGCGCTAATAGTTGCAATCAAGCCCTTGTGTAGTAATTGTGACGGGTCTGTAAGTGATGAGAAAACATATCCTTCAACCAGACAAGAAGAATTTATAAGTGCAGTTGTCGTTGAATGGCTGTAAGCTCCAGCAGTACTGTTCTCCAGACTTTGGAGGGCAGCAAGAGAATAACAGATAAATCTAATATTATCCTGATCTGTGTTTTTGTGTGTCTCCAGCTGCTCAGAGGGTCCGGTACATCACACTGTGGCTGAAGTGGTGAGGTTTGTGGAGGAGAGAATTAAAGGCGAGGATGGCAAAGATTCTCGTTCGCTCAGAGGGCCGTATTTAGCTCGGCTGGAATTAATGCACAGACTGAGAGAACGAGGCTGTCCTGAAGAAAGCCTGCTTGGTAAAAAAAAAAAATCACAGCTTCTGCAAACATTGTAAACGCACCGGGTGCTTACCTGTTGACTTGTATGTGACCGTCTGTTGTTTTAAACAGGTGAGCCTTTAGAGCTGATGGTACAGTTCTTTGGGAAGTTTGGAGACAAGCCCTGCTGCATCACCGACCTGAAAATATACCTACATCTGCTCTCTCCTGAGCAGCACGTTCAGGTAAGACGGAGTCACGGCGGCGCTGTAGATCTGCCTCCGGTGAAAGTGAAGGACTGGGCTGTGACACACCTTCCTCTCCTTAACGTTTCAGTTCATTAATCGTCTGAGCGAAGCGGTGCCGCTGGGCGAGCAGGGAGAGGAAGGATTTGCTTTTCCGGACGACACCAAAGCGCTGCAGAGACACTTGTGTGTGTGTCAGCTGAGTCGAGCGCTCGGCTTGCATCACTCCCTCGACGTGGATGGAAAACTGCGGCTTATCACTGAGCTCAAGGCTCACTACCATCACGGGCTCAAGTTTGGTAAGAGCATCACTTTAATTCATCCTTAGACCTCTCTGCATTAACATTTGGTCAGGGTAATCAGATTGTGTGCACAGAACAGGCTGATCCAATCAACTGAAACAGACAGATCTGAGATACTACTAACAGCAAAGTGTGAATACATTTCTGGATCAACACATTTGCTCTGATAACAGCAGCACCGTGATGATGAAGCTCACTGCAGTAAATGTGTAGTAGTGTTATTTTACAATAGTCCAGAAACTAAAAGTCATATATTCCCACATTGTAGTGTGTGTTCTAGGCCTGTACTGTTTATTGGTTGCTCTCATCAGACCACATTATCATTGGACAATCACTGGTGGGTTTTTGCTAAGGAGAAACAAAAATAGCGTAAATGGCCTTCCAAGAATAATCCTTTATTTTTGGTGGTGGGAGAAAATGCCTACCTGTCAACACTCCTGCATTTTCACAACTTTAAACTGGGCCAGCCAACCTAATGGAGACTGCTAGGTCTAACTTATTTAGGCTTCGTTCATACAGCTGCCCTTACAAAGTACATACTGTTTAATGCAGTATGCATGCATCCATCCAATAGCTGTACACTGCTTCATCTTCTGTAGGGTTGCGGGGGAGCTGAAGTCTATTCCAGCTGACTTAGGATGAAGGCACACTCACATTCACACATATGGGCAATTTAGAATCACCAATTATACTCAGCATGTGTTTGAATTTGGGAGGAAGCTGGAGCTAAGAAACCACACAGGCACAGGAAGAACATGCAGATTCCACGCAGAAAGACCCAAGGCCCAACTTCAAAAGAAGACCTAGCCGTGAAGCGACAGTCCTAACCACAGCTCCACCGTGCCGCATACAATTGGGACGTACTACTTTTCATAATAATGCACCTTAAACTGACTGTCACTGTCCGTTTTCTGAAATGAGCTTGTTTATACTAGTGCGAGACACTGTGACACACCGTACCAGTCAAAAGTTTGGACACACCTTCTCATTCAATGGTTTTTATTTATTTCAATTATTTTCTACATTATAGATTAATACTGAAGACATCAAAGCTATGAACGAACACATGTGGAATTATATTGTAAACAAAGAAGTGTTAAACAAACCAGAATATGTTTTCTATTTTAGATTCTTTAAAGTAGCCTCCTTTTGCTTTGATGACAGCTTTGCACATTCTTGGCATTCTATCAATCAGCTTCATGAGGTTGTCTCCTGGAATGGTTTTCCAACAGTCTTCCCAGAGGTGCTGAGCACTTGTTGGCTGCTTTTCCTTCACTCTATGGTCCAACTCATCCCAAACCATCTCAGTTGGGTTTAGGTCAGTTGATTGTGGAGGCCAGGTCATGTGACGCAGCACTCCATCAGGGCTGTTTGACCTTCTTGGTCAAACAGCCCTTACATAGCCTGGATGTGTGTTTGGGGTTGAAGAACAAATGATGGTCCCAGTAAAACCAGATGGCATGGTGCTGCAGAATGCTTTGGTAGCCATGCTGGTTAAGTGTGCCTTGAATTTTGAATAAGTCACCAACAGTGTCACCAGCAAAGCTCCCCCACACCATCATACCTCCTCCTCCATGCTTCATGGTGGGAACCACACATGCAGAAACCATCCACTCTCCTTCTCTGGTCTCACAAAGACACAGCGGTTGGAAGCAAACATCTCACATTTTGACTCATCAGACCAAAGTACAGTTTTCCACTGGTCCATTCCTTGTGTTTCTCTTCTTCTTGTTGTTGTTCATCCTCAGTAGAGTAGCTTCTTAGCAGCAATTCCACCATGAAGGCCTGATTCAGTCTCCTCTGAACAGTTGATGAGATTTTTCTGCTACTTGAACTCTGAAGAATTTCTGTGGGCTCTAATCTGAGGTGCTGTTCATTTGCGGTTTCTGAGGCTGGAAACTCTAATGAACTTATCCTCTGCAGCAGAGGTAACTGTTGGTCTTCCTTTCCTGGGGCTGTCCTCATGAGAGCCAGTTTCATCAGAGCATTTGATGGTTTTGGCGACTGCACTTGAGGATACATTCAAAGTTCTTGAAATTTTCTGGATTGACTGACCTTCATGTCTTAAGTAATGATGGACTGTCATTTCTCTTTACTGAGTTCAGTGGTTCTTTCCATACTATGGATTACAACAGTAGTCAGATAGGGCTATCCACTGTGTACTAACCCAACCTCAGCACAACACAACTGATGGTCTCAAACACATTAAGAAGGCAAGTAATCCCACAAATTGACTCTTGACAAGGCACACCTGTTAATTCTAAACCATTCCAGGAGACAACCTCATGAAGCTGGTTGATAGATTGTGGGTCAGAATGTC
Organism: Chromis chromis; assembly: GCA_900302755.1. Lineage (NCBI taxonomy): Eukaryota > Metazoa > Chordata > Actinopteri > Pomacentridae > Chromis > Chromis chromis. Next base: position 17,022 of record OMNN01004749.1, read on the forward strand.
CAGAAAACATGCAGGCATACAAACTGCACAATCCGACTGGTTGTTTTAGGACAACCTGGTATTTTTGACATACTATATTTGACATACTATGTATCGGTAGATAATAAATCTCTTTCTGGCACACTATGGTCGTATGGATATTGGAATACACCCTTAATGTTCACTGAATGTTTAGTTGGTGTCGGCTCCAAACTTATTAACTCTAGGGGTCAACAGATATGCTTTTCTCCAGGCCGATTACAATATTTGCAACATTTGCAGTAAAAATGAAAATCTTGTCAATGTTCAGAATATCACATACTCAAACACAAAACTTTGTTAATATGATTTTATGTTTTACACATGCTTCATTAAAAGAGAACTTTTCAACATTTTTCCTTCAGCGGTAATAAGATGTTACTTGTGACATTTTCAATTCAGTTGAGTTTTATCTATATAGAGGCCCAAGGACTGAGCCTTGTGGGACACCTTTTGTAACCTTCACAAATTCAGACTTGAGATTTCTAATAGTCACACACTGATGTCTGTCCATGAGGTAACTTTTTGTTTGTCACAACTCTTCTATATTTCACAATGCACATATGTGTTTAATATAAAATACAAATGTATGACATCTGTACATTCTTGTCACATTATGTTACGTTGTGACTTGAATTTTAAGTTAATATATACTGTAGGCTTATATGATCACTGTTCTGCTCATCTGAGAGGTCATAAATGGTAGGTTACAACAAAACAAAAGACAGGTGATACAGTTGTTCCACACATCATCTTTATTTGATGGTGCTTTAAACTGACGGCACCGAGGCGAGGGTTTCTCATTTTGTTAAATACCTGTTGCCTCGACTCCTCTTCTCGCATCTCCTCCTCCGCTCCATCTCTGGTGGGAGGGACCAAGATGCAAAGAAAGGAGTTAAGGAAAGAAATCGAGGATGTGCAATTAGTGAAAAACATGAGGGGAGAGAGAGAGAGAGAGAGAGAGAGAGAGACGGCTGCATCAAAGCCAAGGTGTCGCATTTTTATTTTTTGAAAAAAATAACGATACAGATAATCAGGAAAATGCATAATATCGGATGTCTGTGAAGATTCTCAGTCATCCAGGTCATGGTTATCCTCGTAGCTTCAATGGTAGCATCTGGACTTGGTTGAGGTAGCTCCAAGACGTTCCACCTCTCATCCAAGAAGCTTCATCAGTTCTAAACTGACTGGTTGGGAGTTCCAGGAGCATATCATCTGATATGATAATTGGCCATATGTTAATAAGTCAGTTCCTAATTGACACCATGTCAAAAGAAATGGTCAGTTTGGATGCATTTTGTACAAAAAGTCTAGTGTAAACTTTGAGAACTGCAGTTTGTCAGAGCACAACAGCAGGTTAAATTCTTGTGCTGGATCACCAGTTAATGTAGTTCTATTTTCAGAAATCGTATGAATATGAGCAGCTGGTGTGCTTCTGGGCTGCTGTTATCATTTCAATAGAAACATGAAGTATACTGGCAAGAAGCTTCTTATTTTAAATAATTTCTTGCACATGGTAGCACAGCAACACAGTCTGCATGCACACATTGACTACACATTTCAGTACACATTAGATATGAGAAATGTAGACGTGGGAAGGAAGACTAAAAAGCCAGAAAGATGGGTCACCTTTTCTGCAAAATGGTGATAATCTGCCGAGTTTTCTGGCCTCCGTTTGTTTCTCCTATGGTTCCTCTCTGCATAACTGCTTTCTCTTCTGCTCGTCAAACCTTGTGTGTGAATGTTTGTTGCTTCAAAAAGAAAGTAAAGAGGAAATCAGGGACTTTTACAGTGTGCGGAACTAAATTTAGACTTCTATTTTCTTTCTGAAAGCGCAAGTTAACATCTTTCAGTTCCTTAACCTGGGTGTAATCTTTGACAAAAATCTGAACTTTCACTCTCACATTAATCAGCTTATGCAAACCTGCTTTTTCTACCTCGTCGTAGTTTCAATCGTAGCATCTGGACTTGCTTGAGTTAGCTCCAAGACGTTCCACCTCTCATCCAAGAGGCTTCATCAGTTCTAAACTGACTGGTTGGGAGTTCCAGGTTTTAGACTCTTCAGGATCCATTAACACTATTGAAGCTCCAGTCTGATGGGTGAGTGTTGCCCCTCGCCAGGTCCTTCCCTCTCACAATGGGGTTTGTTAGGGCCTTTTAGATGAGAATGGGTTCTGTTCTTCCTGGGTAGAGAATGTAAAACTGCATTGTATACTGGTGAGAGGTGATGTCTCAAGCCTCAACCTCTGTTTAAAGATGTTTTGTCGTCCAGTTTAACATAGATAGCTTCCTTCACCCCCCCTCTCAAACCATCTCTCCTCGCTGGCCAAAATTTGTACATTACTGTCTTCGAACGAGTGGCCTGTGTCCTTCAGATGCAGGTGGACTGCTGAGTCCTGTCCTGAGGAGTTGGCCTAACGAATCCCATTGTGAGAGGGAATGACCTAACGACTCCCATAATGAGGGAGGGGCAACACTCACCCAGCAGACTGGAGCTTCAATAGTGTTAATGGATCCTGAAGAGTCTAAAACCTGGAACTCCCAACCAGTCAGTTTAGAACTGATGAAGCCTCTTGGATGAGAGGTGGAACGTCTTGGAGCTAACTCAACCAAGTCCAGATGCTACCATTGAAACTACGAGGAGAACCAGGACCTGGATGACTGAGAACCTTCAGACATTTTTCTACCTTGGGAACATTGAAAAAAAGAAGAGAGGATGAGCTGTTCACTGTCAATCAGGCGATTTTACAGTAAACATAAAGCATCCTAGCATTATGTGACGCTCTGATGCCATCACTTCTATTGCTATTATACATATTTAGCTACAGTAATCCTTATTAATAATTGACATCGTTATGAGTGACAGGTACCTTGTTACATGCTGTTCATATATAACATTTGCTGTACATTGGTTGTCTGTTTTTGTTGATTACCAGTAATCAGCATTGGTATCAGCCCTAAAAGAGGGAGAACATATTGCTCAGTCCCTAGTTGCAATAATGGAACTGGTATAAAGATTCATCACAAACAGTATGTACACAATTTGGTTATTATACACGTCCACCTCCCATATTATCATGATCCATTGTTCTGTGTTTAACATCTACAGCATCTGTTAACGTACAGCAAAATAGAATCCAGTTTTTAGTTTGTTTGCATCTAGAGGGCTGTAGTATAACCCAAGATGTCTGTTTTAAGGTGTAAGCATGTTTATGAATATCGTATTTCAGCATAATGGTTTAGCACTTGGTAACATTATGAGTACTGACAGATGTATCTGTAACAACAACAAATGAAGAATCAGGAGTTGTCATTGAATGCCGTTTACACTGTTTGCACACTTTTTGCACGCGTGTCTATATATATATCTATATATATTGATTTGTTTCTGAATATTCACTTTCAATTGACTAAGAAAATGTTTTGGCTGAAGGATAGAAAAAAATATTGATGATTATACCTGTTAACCCTTTAAGTCCTAGTGCGTCATCGGCGACACGTTTGGGCTAGTGCACTTTGGAATACCGTAAATGTCACCGTTTGTGCTATCGGAAAAAAAATCCAACGGTTTCTGAAAGCTGAGGCGTTGCGCTTTACAGCCAATATGGTGTCTTTACGGTAATTTCATTTGTGCCCCCCCAGGAATCCACTGGACGAAATTACTGTAAAATTGCCGTAATGACACTATATTGGCTGTAAAGTGCAACGACATTGTCATTACGGTAATTTCATACAGCGGATTCCTGGGGGGGCACGGATGAAATTACCGTAATGACCGTAATGACACTGTATTGGCTGTAAAGTGCAATGTCGTTGCGCTTTACAGCCAATACAGTGTCATTACGGTAATTTCATTTGTTCATACGTGCCCCGAATGAAACCGAAAAATTACCGTAATGACACCATATTGGCTGTAAAGTGCAACGAAAAAATGGGCACCAGCACTCACAGGACATTTTCTTACCTTTTTGTAATCAAAATAAGAAAAAAGACCAGGTGGACATTTTGAGGCTCAGGTCTTAAAGGGTTAATATTGAGCAGAATTGATAAGCAGTGAATGATTTCAGTCATGTGTCAAGTAAAGTTAGTAGAAAAAATGCCACATATTTCTAGATTTCAGTCTCTAAAAGGAAGCGTTCCTGTTTTTCTGTCTTATATATTACTGTCAACTGAATATTTTGGCTTGTTTGTTTGTTTTGTTTGGCTGGGACATATGAGGCCGTTGCCTTCAGCTAGGTAATCTTTGACAATTTATGACCAAACGATAAATCTAAAAAATAGTTGGCAAAATTACCAGCAGTGAAAATAATTAGCTGCAGCCCTCATTTACTTTTTAGAGAAGGTTTATATTGGTTTATAATGTAAGGTGTAAAAGAAGTAGACTTTCTACTGGAACTGGTACAAACACAAACATGTTTACTGATGTTATCCTATTAACAGTGTGTGCCTCAGTTTGTTCTGACTTGTTGCTGTCTGTTTAACAGGGCAAAACGCATTGAAGACGGAGCTGCAGTTCTCTGATATGTATTGTCTCATGGCAGCTCATGTATACGTTGACCTGTGGAAAGAGACTGGTGAGGTTCTTTCTGAGATGGTAATTCCAGATCTGTCTCTTCTTTAAGCGATGCAGATTCTAAATGTGTCGCCCTGTGTGTTTGTAGGGGATGAGAACATGGTGTGGCAGTGCTTGGGCCTCCTTCAGGAGGGTCTGTCTCACAGCTCATCTAACGCCCAGTTCAAGCTGCTGCTTCTGCTCCTCTACTGTCACCTGGGAGCCTTTGAGCCTGTCGTGGACCTTTACTCCAGCCTGGACGCCAAGCATGTACAGCACGACACCATAGGGTCAGTGCATAAGCAGTTACCTTTAATGACATCTCTGCTTGTATTTATCAAGCACCTCACATTTTCTCTTGGAATCCTGCTGAAAGTGAAGCTAAACCAGATTTTTGATATAACCTGCCCTGGTTAGTGGGTTCATTCTAGTCCAGAGTGCTTGTAATAGTCACAGCTGAAATGACCTCCTTTAGTTTAAACCAGGGGTGCCCAATCCTGGTCCTCGAGAGCCCCTATCCTGCATGTTTTAGATGCTTCCCTCTTCCAACACACCTGATTCAAATGATCAGGATCGTTATCAGGCTTCTGCAGATCTTGATGATGAGATGATGATTAGAATCAGGTGTGTTGGAAGAGGGACACATCTAAAACATGCTGGATAGGGGCTCTCGAGGACCAGCATTGGGCACCCCTGGTTTAAACCATACGTCCTTTTCTGCATGAGGTTCGTCTTTTCTTCTTCTTCAGTTTATCAGCTCAGTGTGACATTTAGCCTTTATGAGGAAATGGTGATAGTTTTTTGGCAGTTTGATATATATAATATAAACATGTTAACAGAAAAATATAGCTCTATATCAGGGGTGCCCAATCCTGGTCCTCGAGGGACCCTATCCTGCATGTTTTAGATGTCTCCCTCTTCCATCACACCTGATTCAAATGATCATCTCATCATCAAGCTCTGCAGAAGCCTGGTAACGATCCTGATCATTTGAATCAGGTGTTGGAAGAGGGAAACATCTAAAACATGCA
>OMNN01004759.1:12038-26110 GCA_900302755.1 Chromis chromis
AGAGGAGGTGGGCAGCTCAACCCTCCTCCTGAGGGAGCATCTGCTTCTCTCTTTCCTCTTGTTCACCATCCCTCTCTCTCTAACTAACAAACAGCTCTGACCTCAGACAGTTGGATACATTACAGAGGCGCAACATGATATAAAGCAAAAAATATGCAGCCAAATGACAAATCAGGTTAGGGACGTGACCGAGCTCCAGTACATCACAAACATTTGCAGATAATTGAAATAGCTGTTCCCCTCATATGTCGTAATCTGACAAGAACACCTTTTCAACCCCGATGCTCTTCTGTGTTTATTAGCATTTGTGTAAAATCAAAAGGTCATGTTCTCCAGGTGCTCTTCATAACGGCCTGCAAAATGTTTGAGTTAAGCTGCTGCGTTATTTATATTATAGCTTCATAGCAGATAACCGAAACATCTGTCTCACACTGTTAGAAATGAAGCACAGTTTAACAGCTTGTGGCAAATCAGTAAATGCACAATAATGATAAATAGTAATGTTTTGCAAAATGTGTTTTTTAACTTCACATAAACAGACATTGTAGAAACTCAGCTATTTGTTGTTTGTCTTATTGCTTTGGTAACACATTGCTTTAAGCTCAGTTATTTCACGTTTATAGGCAGAATAAAACTTCTATTAAATGGTTTATTGCACACTATAATGTGCAGCAGCTATAACTTCTCCTATGAAGACATATTTTATGTTATTCCAAATGTGTTTTACCATTTTGTCATTCATTAACATAAGTTCATACAATGCATGTAAATGCTATGAGGGCCAAATATGCACTGTTAGTAATGCTATATTTGACTTGTCCTTGGAAATCTGTAAATCAGTAACTGTGAATTATGCTAACTCTCATGTAAAGTTCTTATTTTCTATGCTGCTGCTGTTGGGCTTTTAGTATTAGATTGGATTGAGGAGCTCTTACCAGCTGTTTGCTTATAAAACGCACTCGGATTCAAACGTCAGCAAGAAGAAGAGCAGCAGCAGAAGGTCACCACGCAGGCACCCAGGTGATGGAAGTAAAACGCATTTTAATTGCTTTAAGCTGGTTATTTCCTAGAGGTGGTGGCTCAGCGCTGTCACAGCACGGCAAAAAGGTCAAGGGTTTCCTCCTCCAGAGCAAAGAAATGCAGGTCAAGTGAGGTGTTTACTCTGAAATACCACTCAGTCACTGCTCCCTGTATACAGTCTACTTTATAATGAAAAGTAATATAGGATACATAAGTTTGTTCATATTTTTTTTTTACATTAAAGTGTCATGCAAGTGTGATTATCGCATCTATGGACCAATCTCCACACTGACATAAGTGAGGATTTAGGCCTGCTCTACTGTCAAAGTTCATTCAGGCTCCAATCCAGACTGCTATTATGTGCCCTTTCTGTGAGTCTGCATATATTCACTTTCCTGTGGGACCTGCCCAAAAATTCATAGTTTAAAATGGTGATGTATAAACATGTATAAACATGCCCACAAAATACGCACATATCAAGCATGGATGGGGCAGGGAAGAGATCAGCCTAAAGGTTTATCTGTAAGTGACAGCATCTGGCTGCTCACTGGTGTGGTTATGTACGGCAGAATTGTCTGTATTTTTACTCAAACGTCCGCATTGGATTTACAGATGTTCATGGCTTTCCTGATGTTTTGGTAGTAGTAGTTTGGTAAAACGCAGAAACACCGTCCACAGGGAGAGATCAAATGAGCATCTTTCAATGGCGAACCAATGTGCACACTACGGCTTTGACTTTAGTTAAGTCTGTAAGAGTTTAGTGCTTTAGGTAGCTTTAGTGCTTCCTTACACATTCTCAAGTGAATGATTTGCAAATTTCTGCACACTAAGTATTTCTATTACTTTTTTTTAAACTTATAACTCCTTTATTACACATGCTACTAACTTGACTTGTAACACTGCTTCTTATTTGTCTTAAAACACTTATTGCCTAATGACTGGCAACATTTTTTTTAGATCTATGTTACTGTTTGTTGTTATGCAGTAAAATAGCAAGTCAGATTCCTTGTATATGAAAACCTACTTGGCACAAAAGCATTTCTGATTTTGATTCTTTGGCCTCAGAATGGAGATGGGAATTGGGACTATGAAAATTCAATGTGTTGCACTGTGGGATTGATGCAGAAAGCAGCTCATTGTGTCAATTGATGATTTAAAGAATGTAGCAAAAATGTTGAATAATAGGAATATTTTATTCATTCATTTCAGGAAATGCAGGTATTTACTTTCTAGCCAAGATTCTAGAGTTTGGGTAAATAAAGAGCTATAGATGTTTAGCTTAGCTTAGCATAAATATCGAAAAATCCTGTAACAACACAAATTGACATTTTTACGTTTTGATTTCAGTATGAATGAAACAAACAACATTACCGGTTAATTGGTATGCTTTAAAAAGCATCGACAGGCCAATTTACTTACCTTCAGACAGAGGCAGGCTAGTTGTTTCCATGTTTTTCTTTATACAAAGCTAAGCTAACCAACAGACCCACTGCTAAGTGACTGAGCAATTTCCCAAAATGTTAAATTATTCTTTTAAAGATCACTTTTAAGAGCAAATATTACTATGTTTAATACAAGTATAAATTCGTAATGTATTATTTTATTGGAATCTTCAACAAACATAAGCTGAACATGCTTTTAACAAGGCTGTAATGCCATTACTTTGTGTTACTGTATTTGGACCAATCTCCCATTCACCTCATCGCTGCTCACAGCTTGTAAAACCATCTTTTTGCTATTTATTTCACGATCACTTCAGATTTGATTGCCGTCTCGCTGTGTAAACACACATCTTTACTGATCAACTCTACACTTTCCAGACATTCATCAACAAACACAGAGCAGCAGAGGTGTTATGCGCTCAGTATGTCCCATAAATTACCAACGAACCCAGTCACACACCCTGAAGCAGTCATTTTCCATGAGCTATTCCAGAATGACTGATATAAAATTTCATATCTCCAAACAATGCTTTGAAACGTTTCGTGGAACATATCAGCCTCGTGTTGCCCATGAGAAGCCCTAGCAGCTGTTTGAAACGAGCCGAGTAACAAGTCCAGCCCCTAAAACACAGGCGACGTATAATGTATGTCTCAGCGGGCGCAATAAATACTGTAATAAAATTATGATAGTGTCAGTGTTTCCAAGTTCCATGAAGGGAGAGCAGCACAGTGAGGTTCAGGCACTTATGACAGAGACAAGGCCTTTTGTTATGTGACTAATAAATTTGAATGAGTCTTATTACATGTGAAACTTAACCAGGAATATTTCATCAAATTCACCTCCAAACAAAACTTCTTCTGCTCAAAGTCTAAAAATATGGATAAGACTATAGGTTATTTTCACCTGTAAAAGATCTGCTGATTTCATCCTTCTGCCAACCCTGGCAAACCATATTATTTTCATTTTTAATAATATGGAAGCACATTGCAGTGTCTTCTATTGTATTGTACTACAATAGAAGTGAACCCCATACTTTTCTATGATTATGTAATTCCCTCTTAACTACCTTTTTATTCCGTCTTGCTGACTGTGTCATTAAAGTTGCCTAAAATACAGCTCGGCGCTCGCATTTCTTGTGTATAAAATTATGCCTCCAACCCCTTCGCCATGTCTCCTCTGCCGCACAAACATGGACTGAATCTGCAGGGCACCGTCCCTGCTCTGCTGACTCAGACCAGATCTGGGCGTGGGGAGTCTTCTTTTTGGCACTGGAGCAGGAGTGCGGATCTGGAATGACTGGGCATCACGCCATGTGACAGTGGCGTCACACTTGTTTTCTGCGTGTAAATGCATAGCAGCATGCTTTATATCAATAAGATTACACAAAGGGCTTTCCTCACTGCGTAGGAAAGGGTGTGTAAAGGGAGCCTGCCTCTGTATTGTTGATGAGTCATGTGTCATTTTAAATGCATCCCTTTCAGGTTTGCGTAGGACATGTCCGTACCTGACAACCATGTGCAGCCTCAATGCGAAGGGTTTGGTTTGTTTCATTAAACCATAAAGCCTCTGCTACGTCGAGCTGCAAGCCTCATGCAATTGCATCATCGAGGAACAGATGTTTGTGACATTTTGCATCCAAATTCTCTCTCTCTCTCCCTTTGCTTCACTCTGTTTCTCTTCTAATCCACTTCACTGTCTTATAAACTCATTCTTTGCTGTCAGTGCACCTTCTGGGACATTTACAAGGATTTCCCACTGAACACACAGTGATGATGCATTAACTCAAGCAAGATTAGATGATACATAAACAAAGCAACACATCACAGCAACCATGATTTCAGCGTGCATACAGTCAGGAACAAAAGGAGAAAGGGGAAAACAAGGATAAGGAATAATGATAAAATCATGCTGTCCTTTTGGCAGCAGAAACAGAGGAACAGTTCAGGGGGAATCCAGGGAAACTGAGTAAGCATCTTCAATTTTTTTCTCCAGAGTGTCGTCAGCATGCATTGCGGTGGACTGAAGATGAGGCAGCTACACATTCTCAAGGTTTGACTTCAATCTTGGTGTGTGACAAGTCATCTGTCAGTTTTAGGGTTTTTATTGCTTCTCCTCCAGTGAGAAATGAGAGCAGATTTATCAAAGCGAACGAGCAACCCTATGTTTTGTTGTGAGGACTGTACCAGATTTCTACGAGGCTAATTACAGGCCAGAGGGGGTAAAAGCTGAACCAAACAGCTTAACACACATCAGAGAGAAGAAGGTTTCTGCACTTCAAAGCCTTGTGAACGTATGTATCCTCAAACCACAAGCTGCTAATATACTGTACCAATAAAAAGAGCTATATTAAGTGAAATATAATCTAAATAATGACTGTCAGGCTACGCAGGCCTCTGCACGTTTGTTACATCTGCTTCATGTTTTGTGTGTCTTACTACATATAGCTAAGAAAGAAGAAATGCAAGACAGGCACAGCACACAGTTTTCTCCTTTTGTTTTGCCTTTAAAGCATAGTTAAGACATTATGAGAAATTTATTTGCTTTGTTGCTGAAAGAAGATTGGTATCACTCTCAGGTCAAGCCTGGATCAGACAAAACACAGTCCTGCACATAACTCCTCTTTATTAACCATCTCAACCCCAAAACTTGCCAATGGCTTTGAAAGGCGTGTTATCTTTTTTTAAAATGACCCAAATTACACCATTTATCAGATCTAGAAACTGTAAAAACACAGAGAATCGTTCAATTTTCAACTTAACAATAGTCCTTGCAGTGCCGGTCACAAAACTTTAAAAAAAAAAAATCCCATTTCATTATAAAGAATACTGTCTGCACTAAGCAGATTCTGTAAAAAAACTAAAAAAACTGCACTCTTCAGCACAATTGAGAAGCCATGACTAACCCAGTTGTAAAAAACAGTCAACTGACAAAAATTCAGGAACTGTTCAGCACAACTGAGGTGAACTGCAGGCAGATAGCAGACAAGTACAGAGTCAAATCAACAATTATGTAGTAAAATATATATGTTGAGTAACCTTTTTTCAGTATTGGTAGTACCTGTGGATACTTGGAAAAATGTTTTTTCAATTTTTGTCAAATAAATATTCAAAGCAATTACATTTTATTTTATTATTTAAGGCAATATAACATGTTACAACATACTGCACATGAAAATACTATATTGCAGTGAAAAATGAGCCCATAGTGAGTATAAATGTGACAGAAGCAGACTGTTTAGGGTTCAGTTAAACACACCTTTATTTTTATTTTTTTACACTTTTGTTATTTCAGTTTTGATAAACAATACATAATGTGTACATTAATATGCCTTTTGTAACCTTTGAACAGAGCCAGGCCAGCTGTTTTTCAGTCTTTATGCTAAGCCAAGCTAACCACCCAAAACAATTTCCCGGCTGGAATGTTTTTGTTCTTAAAACATTCTGAGAAGGTTCTGCACCGTTTTAGTATTGTCTTTAGTGGAACATTCAGTTCCCAGAATGTTGCACTAAAGAAAATGACATGCAAAATGCTCTACCTATGGTCATTTGTCACACCACAGGAACGTCTTATAAAAAATATTCTGTCATCTGAGGCCATGAGAACATCTTGAAAACGTTCATTTCAATGTTGGTTCTTCTTTTGTTATTGTGTAACTTAATCTGACAACATCCTCCAAACATCCTCTGAATGGTAAAACGTTTGTTCACTTTTAACCTCACAGGAACATTATTTGAAATGATAAATATCCTTAAAATCCTCTTTTCTCTTCCTTTTTTGAACATTAGATTGAAATGTTTCCTTTAAAACATTATTAGAACTTGTAATATTAGCCAATGTTGTGGGAACGTTCTTGTTGAATTGGTTATTTAAAAATGTGCCTTCAGTGAGTATAAATAGTGATTTACACTTTGGTTACTGTAAAGTTTGATAAACAAGATATATTGTGTACAAAAAAAGCAAACTTTTGTGACCCAGGCTAACTGTTTCCCACTCTTTCCTGTCATTAAGCTAAGCTAAGCTAACCAACCAAACTGCTATTATAGCAGGCTGCACTTCATGGATTTGCAATGGGTGACCTAGCAGAAGAGCATTGCTGCTTCAGAGGCTGACAGTGAAGGGATTTGCATGTGAAATATAAAAATAAATTTTGCTGATATCTGCTGTCTGCTGTTACCTTGCGGTTTTTAAACCCGATTGCGTGCATAGTCAAAAAAGTATCGCTGTTGCATCTCACCCTCTGCAACCTTTGTCCCCCACCCCTCGATCCCCCAATTCTCTCACACACACTGACAATGTCACTGCACACACAGGTCAAGTAGACGGTTGGAAATCCATGCCATTGATGGCTACCTTGGGAAATGTCAGAGCTTGGTGCAGAATAGACGGAGCCATTTCTTCCCACACCTGCTGCTTTGTGTTATTTTATCCCAGAGCATCCTCTCTGGTCACCTTATCCTTCCCTGAAACCAGCACAGGGTCATTAGCAGGAGGATTGCCAAGAGCCTTAAAAATTATAGGCAGCATACAAAAAAAAAGTATTTTTAGGTTCATATATTAGGTATAGGTTCTGTTTGCATGCAAAAATAAATAACCGCCCCCAGGTGTACACAGGTAACCAGAGCAGTGAGTGGATGCAGTGACATCGGACACCGCCATGCAGAAGTGACTCTTTTCTCTGAGCCACGGGAAACACAGGACACAATCTAGGCCTCTCACAGTCAACGAGCTAACCAGCCACACAGGCCCGAAGCTTGGGTTACCACCTTCCCCTTTTCTCTTTGTGCATCTCTACATTCAGCAGGGAGAAGGATAACTTGAGCTATTTCAGGCCCTGAGGTGGAATTAACGGCTTTTTCACACCAAAGTGGCTCAGGACTGTCTGTGAATTAAACAGGAAGGAGCTTAAACCCCTAATTGTCCACTTAAACATCTGGAAATATTATTATAAACATTCTTTATAAAGTGAGTTCATTCCAATGCGATTTCCTCTATGCAAAAAATCACATGAAGGAGGCCATAGTTTGCATGCACATGTGTGTGTGTGAAATGGGAGAGGTTGATGTTTACTCAGGCCTGGGAAACAAACCTAATCTGAATGATCCACTTTCTCAGAGCATAAATTTCTGACATAATTAAACACTTCGCAGAACATCACGAAAGAAGCGACTGATGGCAGGAGCGTGTTTCATGTGTCTCAACCGGAACTGCAATGTTTGGCCAAATAAATAGAGGGTATCAGCTTTCCCGCAAGCCCACTAATTAAACGAGGAGGCTTTTTTTAGTGCCGCTTTGAATCATATCAGTGTAGGTTAGATAAGGCTACATGTCGACACAGGGTACAGAACTCAGGCAGTCGGGAAAACTTATGAGTCTGAAGAACTTGGTCTTTGAATTTTAATCAGATTCGCTTCCAGTAAAAATATTTGCCCAATCAATCGTTTCCCCTAGAGAGAAAGACAAACAATCATCACACCATGGGTCATTAGGCAAAATGGGCATACGCCTCTGTGAGCCTGTGCCCAGAAAACCAGCTAAGTGATGTTTTGATCAACATTAAGTCTACTTTGGTAGGTCCGAAGCTTGCGCTGCGTACCACAATGGAAAGAAGATCTCATTAAGAAAACATAATAACTGTAGGCACCAGAACGCAGGCTTGGAGACAATGGCTTTGGGCCGAGTTTACACAAAGCAGTGATTGGCTTCTGATTAAAATATTGGCAACATAACGTATCAGTATGTTACTGAACATCAATTTGCTATGCAGTAATTACAGCAATTTACTGTTAACACCACTGGGAGTAAAAATAACTGGGAAGAGCACATGTCCACTGTACTTTGAGGCGGAGAAAAGATAGTGGAGGGAATGAAGGCTGAGCAGCGGTGGAATGAAGGTCAGGTAGCACCTGCTTAACATCAGCAACCAACAGCAGGAATATGAATCAAACCATCTGGGTGCAGCTCTGCCCATCAGATTATTGCTTGGCATGCAGTGTGTGTACATGTGTGTGCAGAGAGACACAGATACATGAGAAAGTGCCCCAAGGGAAAAGCAGAGATCATTTCCACAACTGCTCTGCTGGTGGAAATGTCCAAGGAAGTTAGCAATTATCATGTCTCTCTCACAGGCCTCTGTGGGTTTAACCTCTCATCCCATTTGATGCATACGCTGAAATTTGCACTAAACATGCTCAATCAGACAGGCCAGGTTCAGCTCGCCAATATACGCCCCATAAAAAGGCCATTTACCGACCACTGTATCCACTGAAGTTCAGCAATATAGCAGTTAGAGGGTTGTGACCCTGAGCGCTTGTGGGAATTGTCTTACTGTAAACGTTAAAAGAATTTTCATATGCTTCCTCTTCAGTTTGAATAGACTCCAATCAAGTGGGATTGTTGCTACCTACGGTGATGTCATACGGGGAGGTGTGCATTTTGGTTCTGACTGAAAAAAGGTGTGTAACTGAGAGTTTCATTTCTTTCTGATTCACCTCTTCCTGATGTGATGGATGGAGGCCAAGAGGACTTCTACTGCTCCATATTCGCTAAACCACGCCCACATCTGAGCGATCCAATGGAGAAGCTGATTTCAAATCTTCCTTTCATGAGTGATATTATCCTAAATTAACACACACAATGCTGAACAATCTTGCCCTTTTACAAGAGTAATCTTCTCATATGTCTGTATTGTTTTCTGTCAGTTCTTCTCACTGGTTTAAAGTGAAGAAAAACATCACAACATGTCATCAGCAGCATAGCAATGCTTGGATGATAAACTGAAGACAGTTTTGAGATTGTTACATTATCTTGTAAATTAAATGTGATTGCAACACATCCATGCATCCCTGAAGAATAAGATTAGCTGGATACCTAACTAATAATAATTATAATAACTAATACCTAATAGTGTTTTCCTTCCAAGTTTATCTTTAATTGTGCAATAGATATAGATTAACAGCTTTTAAAATCACTCTCATGACTATACCTCAAGCACATACTCTGTTTCACTTGAATATTTGTCACATTACAGAAGATAAAGATGCTAAAACTTCTATTTCACTGTGACTTTGCCCCTCTGAACCCCATAACCCACTGATGGTTTGAACCGCAAACATTACACCATTTATCAGAGCCAGAAACTGTAAAAACAGAAAGAATCATCTGATTTTTGACTTTCCAACTGTCCTCTAATAATATACACCAATCAGCCACAACATTATGGCCACCGACAGGTGAAGTGAATAACATTGATCATATTGGTACTATGTGGTGTTCTGCTGGAAAACCTTGGATTTTGCCATCCGTGTTAATGAGACTTAGACACCCAAATAAACACTGTCGAGGAACAAGCACTCTCCCTCATGCAAATGGCAATCCCAAATGTCACTGGCCTACCCCTGCAGGAAAATGCACCCCACCACATGGCAAAAACATCAAACAATCAGGAACATCTTGAGGAACATGACAATGGCCCAAGATGTTGATTTGATCTCCAAACCTCCTAGACCCCATTCTGATCAAGTATCAACAGGATGCAGTGGAAAACATTTGATTGACAGAGGCCCCACTGCACAACCCAGAGTACCCAAAGGATCCACTGCCAACGTCCTGGTGCCAGACCCCATAGGACACCCTGAGAGGTCCTCTTGTCCATGCCCAATGGTTCAGAGCATTTTTTTAAGGACATAAAGGGGACCAACACAATATTAGGCAGGTGGTAATAATGTTATGCCTGATCGGTGTATATAAACACAATTTCCTCAGAAGTAACTGACAGCAAGTGTGTGCATGTGTGATGATTGTGCAAACCTGCATGTGCTTCACTAAAGAATCATATGTCCTCCTTATCACGGTATCACTCACTGTCTGTATATGTGCTAGTATGTGGGTGTGTCTTTACGTTAAAGTGACTAATCTCCATAATATTCTCTCTACAGCATTCAAAGGCTGCATCTGTTGTTAAGTACATCGTTTTACCGTAGCAGTCCAGGTCATCTATCAGGTCTTGATTCTCTCTCTCTCTCTCGCAGTGACACCAACAGCCTCTAAATCTTCACTTTGGTCATTTTAATAACGATGGAGCTCTTCCCTCCCTCACTTGATCTCCCAAAGGCCCCCTTTTTTTTTTTTTACCTTTTCCATCCCTCCCTCACTGAACCAGGAGGAGGAGTAATGAGATACCTGAATCAATCCTGCTCTCCACTATCACCACAACAACCACCAACACCTACGCCACTAAATCCCATGGAGAAAAAGCTGCCATCACAATTAGTTTCCTCTCCTCTGGTCATAAGTCAAACCAAAGTACCTGCACTGAAATCAGTCAACCTGGGCTCAGGAACAAAAATGGCAGAGCGTGGGCTCGAAGCGGCTCGTAAACACAGTTTGCAGGGACGTTTCACTGAGGTCAGGTGGGAATGCATAAATCTCAACTTGTTTTTCACACTGTTAAAGGGCCATTAAGTAAGATTTGCACTACCCTGTAACAGAAAATGACTGCAATATATCTCAATAAGGATCAATATTTCAGTGATTCCTCAGCAGCATGATGGGGAATCTGGCTTTCAAATCTGCCATTTGGACCCTCACTGTGCTCCACCGAGGCATTTGAAGGGGCCTCCGGGAAATTTTCTGAGTGTTGAGAAGAAATCATTTAACAATTTCTTCATTTCAACCATGTAAATTTGTCTTGTTGCTCTCACTGGATTCAATAAATCCCAACAGTCACAAGATGAAATTTATACAGTTTTAGCTGCTAAATTAATTTGTATTTTCAGCAATAAGATATATTAAAGTGTCGAACCAAAAGATTTAACACCCTGGCAAATTTACTTAAAGAGTTAGACGCCATTCTATTATTTTTTTTAATAAATATTATGGTGCTTTAGCCAGGAGACAAATAGCATAGGTTAGCAGAAAGACATGGTGGAAACATCAAGGCTCCAAACTCCACCAGTTATACAAAATTTAAATTTGTGTTACATGCAGTAACTAATCCATGGCAGTGACGCACTCAAACACTGGGTGGATGGATACACTGTTGTGCATCAAGAAAAAGGAACATGTAGATTCCTCTGAAATCAATATTTCATCTTGTGTTGCATTTTCATTTATGTGTAGATGAAACTAATGAGATAAGATGCATTAAACGTTCCCTTGGATCTATTACATATGAAACCATGGAAGTCCGAATCAGTTTTTTGTGACTGGAAATGCTCAGCCATGGTTTTGACTGCTTATTTACACCAAACAGATAACAAGATGCCAAACTCTGTTCTCAGTTTTATGAATTTCCATATAGCCTCTGCTTCCAGTCTATGCTATGCTGGGCTATAGTGGCTCTAGCTCAGTGCCTAATACATACACATGATGTAAGAGTAGTAAGAGTCTTCTCTGTTGATTACTGGAAAAGGAAAGACAGCAAATAAGCATTATTTTGCAAATAAAGTGTATGTTTTACCATATGATTCACAGACAACAGAGTTTTAACTGTGGAGAATTCTGCTTTAGACAAATAATTAATGACATTCTTTTACCCATCATTAGTGTGTTAGTTTTTAGTTTAGTCTCTTTTAGATAACTTTCTTTCACATTTATTTTCAATAACTCAGTCAGTCTAGTCAATTAAGATCACAGTGAATGACTAAAGTTACTCCATAAAAGGCAACTGTATCAATGAAAGCAACCTTGTTATATCCAAAGAATCCGTGGAATCTATATTACATTTGTCAGAATTTGTTGTCAAACTGAGACAGATATTGCACTAAAGTACATGTTCGTGATCAGATATTGAAGTAACTACCCCACCAGCTTTGCTCCTCAGACACTGCATTCCTCAAACCCAACCTGGAGAGCTGTAACTCTGAAACACCAACAGCCAGAGCAGACTGTTCACAAGAGATTTTCGATATAAGATGCTTGTGCCTATTAAATCTGTCAGGAAAGTTTTCAGAATGCAGCCAAACTAGAAACAAACTTTCTTTAAGCAATAAAAGTTGTTTCCAAACAGGATTTTCACAAGTGGGCTAAAGTAGAAGCCTTAATAAGATCTGTGGTGAGTACAACTCTTTTAGATTGGCAATTTAGCTCGTTTTATCTCGGTGATAAATAATCTCCTTCTGGTTCTTCAGCTCAATCCACTGAGGCTGTAGAGCTGATAAACCACAGTGCAAGATCTAAAACTTGTTTTGATTACAAGAAAATTAAGGGTGAAATATAAATGATAATGTCTTTCTTTGATTAATTAAGATTATGCTAGTCGTTACATGGGTTGTGGTCACAAATATCTCAACATACATATTATTATAACATATTATTGATTGTGATGTTCCTCTGACAAATTTTTCTAATTTGTCCTATACGTTTTCTAGTTTCAGACCAAATATTATGTGCAGTTATCAGATTATCAAATTTTAATGTGCTAACATAATAAAATGGCGAACATTGTAATCATCTATAATATCATGTTAGTGACGGAGCAGGACAATGTTTTATAGGGGTGGTTGAGATCTTACACTTGGGTGTGTGTTACGTTTTTTTCTGTGTGACAAATCACTATGAGGTCAATATAACTGTCATTTGTTTGGTCACCTTCTTTTATCACTCACTTATGAAGCACACCATGAGGACTCGTATATAATAAGCTTTTCACATAACCAATAGATTGAAAAAAAAAAAACTATAACGGCTATTTCAAGTTATGCTTTTTAAATTGTTGGTATTACAATTTAAATTACAGGGTTGTCATATAAATCCAGTTCCATGCATAGCATTCTAACGGGCTTCCCTATTTGTTGTCTGAGTTGGCCTGACATTCTGAGTTTGCACTGTCCCCCCCGGGCGCCACTGGGCTCTGTGAGGTTACTTTAAAAGGGTACTTTACAGTAAAAAGTTCTCAGCCTCACCTGGAAACAAGGGACGTAACTCCCATTTTAGCGCATACTATAAAGCCTAACTCTCCATGAAAACTCAAATGTTTGAAGCAATCACTGAAAAAAAGGAGAGGAAAGTTTCGAGTTAGCTGCTGTTGCTCCACACACTACAGGTGGCAGAAGCAGACAAATGTGGCTTTGAACTGTTGCCCTATGAACATGACTCACTTGACCTGATACCATCTGACTTCTATCTGTTTTTTACAAACTGAAATCTCACTTCCGTTGTTCTCAGCATTTTCAAAGAGATGATGTGGTCATGCATGCTCTTGAGGAGAATCTGTAGTCTCAAGATGTCACCTTCTTCTGCGAAAGGATAGCGAAGGCTGAACATCAGTGGACCAAGTGCATTGAAGTTAAAGGAGACCATGTTAAAAAAAAGTTGTAAGAACAATACTTCTCTTGTAAAGTTTTCTTGTGAGGACAAGAACTTTCTGAAGTCACCTCGTAGCATTGCTGTAGACTGTTGTTCCTCTAGTAGCTCTTCTCTACAGGTGTATAAACCATGTTGGGGATTATTAGCATATTTACTGCTTCAAGGCCTCAAATATGTTGTTCTCAGGAAACAGTTTCTATTGCAACACTCCTATTTCCAGCTCTAAGCAGATTGGAGACAATATTTAGTGACAGAAGCTGCCAAGCTGGTGAGAAATGACTTTTCACCCTGTGTTTGCCTGTGTG